>CM067304.1:5787533-6100033 GCA_034231615.1 Meghimatium bilineatum
GTTCAAGATTGGCAACACGACCATGTGTACATGTGGACAGGCAACACATAGTGCCAAACATATACTTCAAGGGTGTTCTGAGTATGAAATGCTGAGACAGACATATTGGCCAGAGGAAACAACACTGGAATCAAAGCTCTATGGGCCACTGTAGGAACTACAAAAGACAGTGAGTTTTATTCAGGTGACAGAATTACAGATATAGACATATTTCAAGTGAACGAAAGAAGAAGAAGAATGATGAAGTATGACCTGGTTTTCCTGTTGACATTGCAACAGAAGCAGCTACACAGCAAGTGGAGAAAATGATTCAAGATAACAGGTGATAATTTCCACAGACATTGATGCCCTATGCCATTTGATTTGTAATGATGAAAATCGAATCAGGCAATCATTTTAGTGTTGAAATCAGTGAATTTGGCGATCATTTCCGTGTTGAAATCAATGAATTAGGTGATCTTTTTAGTGTTGAAATCAGTGAATTAAACTATTGATCAATAGATGTGGTTACATTCAGGATTAATCATGATATGATCAGAAAAACTCAAAATGGATATGTCCTTGCTGCCTATGTCCTATTCGAAGATGAATCTGTTGGGCCATTGGAGCAAATAAAGTGACAATTCAATTCCATTCTGTTGACAATATCTTGCTGAAAATCTAGTATGATCATTGTCCTGCTACAAGAAAGATCTATTGGGAGTTTGAGAATGAACAGTGAATAAGAAAAAGGTATGTTTTACATAGTATATCAAGTAAATATAATAAACAAATGGTTAATGTATCTGAACCCAAGTTTACATCAGAAAAATTGGTCTTCTGTTCATGTATCTGGGAAAACACCCCCCCCCCCCCCATTTACATCAGAAACAGCACAGTGGTCTCCTGTTAGTGTGTCTGAACCCCCCTATGTTACATCAGAGTCGACAAAGGTGGGCAATAATATTTGCATGCAATAAAGGTAGCAACTAGTTTTACTTGTGTGTCCTTATGTGTTACATACTCAAAGTTTAGAAGAATAAAGTTTTAGTGGCTAGGTTACTAGGGCTGAAAGGGGTACGTCATAATGGCATCCTAAAAGTGTCACCAACCGTGTTCACCACATGAATATTAGTAGGTAGCTTTCCAGAAGCTTTCTACTGGGTATCTACAAAATAACTCAGCAACCATCTACATTAGTGGTGTGACTACGTTATATGAATTGTATTTAGTGCAGATCTGTGTGACAGTGCGCATTGACTTTATATACACCCTTTAATATCTCACAATGTTTTCTTAAAAAAAAGTTTAAAGTTAGTCGTTGGATCATCACCATTGCTCTCCAGACAAATCCATAGGTGCTCAGATATTTCCTTGAGTGTTACCGCCATTACAAGTTGACTGACGGTTCCAGTATGTCGTTGATTGACCATCATTCTTTCTTGCCCATGAAACCGCTCCTCTCTAGCGACACCACATTTCAAACCAAGCTCCATTATTCTAGTCATGGAACAAGAGTCATTGTCACTTGTACAGTCATTTGTTCGTGCATTTTCCCCATAGGGAATTCAAAATGTCTGCCCGATCCATCGCTCCACCAACAACCGTAGTAGCAGTGTGGGTGACCAACCTATCCGCCCTTTATTACCCCGGACTCCCACATGTCCCGGCACAAAAATTAAAATCACTCTACGCACACTGAACGTACCCCACCTGAACTTTCACAATCATGCTCATGGAGTCACTGAGTATACAGGCATGCTCGCAGACAGTATGCGAGCACACCCATTTCAAAGCTTTGGTTACTATCAAAATCTCCATTGTCATGCTGCTTTTTGTCTGAGCGAATGCACCACTTTCCTCTGATGCATCCCCTACCTTTGAGCCACGAAGGCCCAGGATTGATGTGTCTCTCAACCGACCCATCTGTATATATAATCATATCACCTTCCCTGGAATTCTCACCTGTCAGAGCGAGCATCTCCGACTCGACCACTATCGGACACCATTCCCTGCACTCTCTATTGAGTGTTATTAATCCTTCGAAGGCTGTCGGACAATCTGAGGGCGCCAGGCTCCATTCGGCACCAGGTAGTACATCCTCCAATCAGCACACGCTCTGTATAACGTCTTCTGCGCACACCATCCATGACTTTCTTAAGTCGACTGCCTTTCACTTTGATAATTTCTAGGTGTAGAGGGTGCTCTTTTCAGCAGTGATTTTTAGGTAGTCCCACACCCTGCACATTTGTATTCTTTGCTTTACAGTTGGGCAATCAAGTAGGTATCGCATAGCTCCAGAATTAATGCACCATTCTCCTATACGATCAAGCTCCCTCTGCAAATTCCTGGTGATTGTTTCTCTATCTCTGCCCTGCCTATATACCAAGATGTCATCAGCATAAGACATGGTTCTCCCTGGTCCTTCAATCTGACAGCTTGTAATTTGAACTGTATACACATTAAATAGTACTGGGGACAGAGGTAGTCGTGGGTTTATGACTTGGTGACGAAGGTGCCAACTCCCACACTTAGAACAAAGTCTCTAAAAATGTGCAGAGACAATCCACCTAATAACAAAAGGACTTACTTGGAGTTGCAGCATTATGGTCATCAAGAAATCCATTCATTTGTCACAACCTTTGAAAACGTCCTGCGCAAACACGTTGGTGTTGTGCCTAGTCCGCTTACCTGGACGATAAACTCCCAATGTTGATGGTAGTCTATTATTCCTCTCTAGATGTAGGGACAATTTCCATGCAATAATCTTATCTAATAGCATGCTGATCGTATTCTGCATGGTTATGGGTCTGAAACCCTGTATCTTTGCATGACTCTTGCCAGGCTTGGGTAGTGGGATCAAGTAACTATGCAACCATTTTAATGTTTTCTTGTTTTTCCCTGCTCTAAAACTACTCCACTTTCTGCATATGATGATGACTTTGAAGCAGACGTGTAAAATTTCACACGATTGCTTTCCCTGGCACGTTTTATGAAGAAAGTGCCTTTTAAATTGCACTTGCCACCTCTCGGTTGTGTTTATTAGTTCCAAGGGAAAGGCAATGCCAATATGCTTGGAAAGAAGCATAACTGCAGAAGATGGTTTAATACACCTTCAACTGTCTTAGGGTCTCCCCTCCAGATTTTCTGTAATGTTTTACACCTTTATACTAAGGCACTCTTGTGCAGTGGCTGAACAAGCATGACAGGAGATAGAAGTCAGAAATTAAGTCCAGACATGCAGTGAGAATTATATTTTGACCGGTGACAGACTGTCAGCCTATCTCCTACAATATGTTTTGAAACAAAGCAGTAGTCCTATTCTGTACACCCTGAACTAGAGTATCTTTGTATATGCTATTGATAAAAATGTCTGTTTTAAATGTATGACAATCTGGCAGTATAAATTGTATGCCTGATAAACAGCGATGTTCTTACCAGTCTTATTCAATAATTTGTCATGTACATATCGCAGTTACATGATCTAGTCTTAGTTAGTTAGTCGTCGGATCATCATCACTGCAAACTGGACACATCCATAGTTACTCCGATCTCTCCTTGAGTGTATCCGCCATCACACTTCTCTGGTTGACCATCATTCTTCTGCGCCCTCCAAAATATTCACCTCTAGCAACACCGCATTTCAATCCCTGATCTTTAATCCTAGCCATTGAAAAGAAATCATCATCCACATTAGTCTCACTCTCACGTGTTATATATCTTAAGGAGTTCAAAACGTCAGCGCGATCCATTGCCCTGTGCCACAATCGCACACGATGCCAGTTTGATCCGCTCTTTCATTGCCTCGAACGCCCACATGTCCCGGCACGAAAATAAATGTAACCGTTTTCAAGCTCGCATTTCTCAAGGCCTCAATCCACTGTTCGCGAACGAGACCCACTTGTACCTTCTTAATCATACTCATAGAGTCACTCAAGATGCAGACCTGCGTTACCTTCTGTGTGCGTAGCCACTCAAATGCCTTGGTCACCGCCATAGTCTCCATGGTCATACTACTCGTAGTGACCGCAAAGGAACCACTTTCCTCCTTGATCGTTTTACCTGCGCACTGAGCTGTAAAGGCCCAAGTACTGTGAACATGCCTAATTACAGATCCATCAGTGTATATAATCACATCCCCCTCTTTGGTATTCTCACTGATTAAAGCCTGCACTTCTTTCTCCACAGCTGTGGGACACCATTCTCTGCATTCCCTGCTAAGTGATATTACTACTCTCAAACAAGTTTCGAAATCTGTGGGTAGACCTATCCATTCCGCACCTGCTGCCACATCCTGTAATCTGCACACGCTTTGTATTACATCCTCAGCACGTCCCATCCACGACCTTCCTCTCTTGAGTCTGCTGCCTTTAACTTTCTGTATTTCGGAATGCAATGGGTGTTCCTTATCTGCATGTATTTGAAGGTACGCCCGTGCACGGCAATACTGTAATCTATGCTCAGCTGTTGGGCAGTCAAGTAGGTATCGCATAGCTCTTGTCGATGTGTCTCTTGTGCATCCCAGAATGATACGCATTGCTGCATTCTGGATTCTATCCAGTCTTTCGATCTGAGTTTGGCTAAGAGTTAGAATTGCCAGTGCATATTCCACCACGGCCACAACCAAACCCTGACACAAAAGAAATAACAATCTTTGCTCACACTGCGCAGCAGCCATAACCTTCATTGCTGCTAAGCCTTTGCCTGCCCTTATGATAATGTGGTCAACATGTTCCCTGAAACTCAGGCTTCTGTAAAAAAACACACCCAGATATCTCATTGTGCTAGTTCTTTCTAAACTTTTCCCGGACAACGAAACTTGTGGCATGGGTGTCTTTACCATGTGATTGTTCACGGAAAACCACGTCACGAATGCCTTAGACGGATTAACCACTGCTCCTGTATCTCGACACCAATTTGTCAGTCTGTCCAGCTCCTTCTGTAGTTCCACAATGCACTCTTCTCAATTTCTGCCCTGTCTATACACCAGGATATCATCGGCATATGACATCGTTCTGCCAACACCTGTGATTTGATTGCCAGCAATATGTACTGTGTATACATTGAAAAGTATAGGAGATAGAGGCGATCCCTGTGGCAGGCCAGGGCTAATGATCTAGTCTTGTGTCAGGCTACATCTGTAAGTGCCTGTCTGTACAACAAGCAAGAACTATATTTTGTAGTAAATTGCCTTATTTTCAAGTTTACGGAAGCCACAATGTTTTTGTGCTGGCTGAAATGTTGATTATGTCCTGTGTATTGTTATTTGTATGATTATATCCTGTGTATTGTTGTCTATTATTTCATGTGAGCATATGACAGTGATAGTATGTTCTTCTGCATTCGTTCTCAAACTCCTTATCAGATTATCAGGATGTAGTCCGGAGAACGAAATGAGTTGTCATAGTTTACAGCATTGCTGCGATATCTGTGCCTTTCAGCCTGACACATCCGACTTCAGCATGGCTTTGGGTCACTGACCCTTTATGGGATGGGACAGCCAACTCCATCCCATAACCTCCTTAGTCGCCTTTAACGACATGCGTAAACAGTGGAAGGTAAACAGTTTTGCTATTCTTTGCTCCCCTTTGGGCCCCGGCACCACACGGGCGATAGTATGTTAGTCGCAGTTGAGTAAGACTTCTCACCTGTTTTCCTATGTAAGTACTGTGGACTGGGTGGTTAGTGGACACAAACACAACTTGGTTGACTTTGCTCCTGTTTCATGGACTGCGTGGTTAGTGGACACAAACACAACTTGGTTGACTTTGCTCCTGTTTCATGGACTGCGTGGTTAGTGGACACAAACACAACTTGGTTGACTTTGCTCCTGTTTCATGGACTGCGTGGTTAGTGGACACAAACACAACTTGGTTGACTTTGCTCCTGTTTCAAAAGCTGATTATCCACACTGTGCTGATAATGTGATTGAATGTATTCATCATCATTAAGTGCCATCTCTGCAACAAAGATTGGCTGCAACAGACCTCCAACATCCTGTCTCTTGTTATGTTTGTGCACTCTGCTAGACTGACATATGTCCATCTCGTGGTGTTACTCTCCCACTTGTATCTCTGCCTACCTATTGCTCACCTCTCTTCTACTTTACCCCCAAGTAAGGTCTTCAACATGGTGTCATGTCTTTTAATATGTCAACAATTCTTTATTTGTCCTTTTTTTAATTTCCTCCAATAGTTTTGTTTTCATTTATATTGTTGTCAGAATCTCTTTGTTGTTTTCTTTCCATGAAAGTCTCCCTATTCTTCTATACATCAAAATCTCCAAGGCATCAATTCTGTCATCTTTTTGTACATTATCCATGTTCCTGGGCCATGCATTAATATAGAATAGATGTAGCATTTTATAATTCTCAGTGTTAATTTGGGATTTGTTTTATGTCAATATTTTTCACATGTCAATGAAATTACTTTTAACCATACTTATTCTTCTTTCAAATTTCACATCTTCTTTCAAATTTCACATCTTCTTTCAAATTTCACATCTTCTTTCAAATTTCACATCTTCTTTCAAATTTCACATCTTCTTTCAAATTTCACATCTTCTTTCAAATTTCACATCTTCTTTCAAATTTCACATCTTCTTTCAAATTTCACATCTTCTTTCAAATTTCACATCTTCTTTCAAATTTCACATCTTCTTTTCAAATTTCACATCTTCTTTCAAATTTCACATCTTCTTTTCAAATTTCACATCTTCTTTTCAAATTTCACATCTTCTTTCAAATTTCACATCTTCTTTCAAATTCTGTTTCACATCTATCAACATTTGTGATGTTCTTCGTCTTCTTCTTCTTTCGTTCACTTGAAACATGTCTATATCTGTAATTCTGTCTCCTTAATAAAACTCACTGTCTTTTGTAGTTCATACAGTGTCCCATAGAGTTTTGATTCCAGTGTTGTTTCCTCTGGCCAATATGTCTGCCTCAACGTTTCATACCCAGAACACTCTTGAAGTATATGTTTGGCACTCTGTGCTGCCTGTCCACATGTACACATGGCTGTGTTGCCAATCTTGAACTTTGTATACATGTGACTGCGGAGTCGGTTGTGTCCTGTTCTGAGACGTAGAATTATAACTTGTTCTGGTCTGTTCATAATATGATAGTCATTTTGTGTTGTTGTTTGTGGCTTTCTTATTAACTTGATCATCTGTTTTTTCTGATGGTAGGTGATTGGTATATCTGGTTGATTTGTGATGTATTTGGATGTTAGTAGTTTCCTGATGTCAATGGTAGTACTTTTAGCCATGCTTATTCTTCTGTCAACTTCTATTTCACATCTTTTTTCAACTTCTATTTTTGATCTATCATCATGTCTGTGTATTAGTGATTTCCTGTAAATGATATATGCTTCAAGTATATTACATTGTTGTAACAATAACCTGTACTACAGTGAAATCTCTTATGTAACAAATTGGTCTGGTCCAATGAAATATGTAATAACAAAATCTCACCATATGACACACTCATAAATTAATTGAGAGATATTGAGAAACGTCTTATGAAATAGGGAATTGTGTGTAGTAAAAAATATGTGTGCTATAAATAGATTTCATTGAACAGTAGAATCCCTCTATATTACATATACCCCCGGTACATTTATTACAAGTTTCACAATTTTAATAACACTTGAAAATACTCCCTGATTGTTTTACCAAAAATTGTGTGCTTGTATATATTGAAATTCTGTTATTACATTAATATTGTGTGGATCCTGACCAAGTTATTATAATGTGATTGGACTGCATTATGTGCAGATTTACTATAAAACTCTGCCATTGTGACATGTTTGGACTGAAATGTTTTGAATGAAAATAGATAACAAGAGTTGACAATCAAAATTTGGCTTGTGTTGTTAGTTATCAGATTTACGACATGCTTGTATACAAACCCATTCATCACTTTCACAACATACTTGCATACGAACCCATTCATCACTTTCACAACATGCTTATATACAAACCCATTCATCACTTTCACAACATGCTTGTATACGAACCCTATCTCAAATGATAAACCTTTTACACGAATCTGTAGTCTATCTCAAATGATAAACCTTTTAGAGAAAAATGGTGCCATTTTTGGAATCAACTTGTCAAATATACCCGGAAACAGAGATGAGATGTAACATTGGTACATCATGATATGGCGTACATTGTATGTCAGTGAACCGCAGAATAGGATGTGTTGGGCCATTGGCGCAAATAAAACGGCAACACAACGCATTTCCATTCTCTGGACTACATTCAACTGGAAATCTTGTAGGATCATTGTCCTGTTACAAGAGAAATCCAGTCGGAGTTTGAGAATGAACGCTGAAGAAGAAGAAAAGTATGTCAGTGAAGAAATGAACATCCCAGTTAGCTTTTACCTATGTCGCTGGGATATAGCCGTGCAGTCATATGGGCTGTGTGGCCGTGATATAGCTGTACAGTCATGCACTGTGTGTTCGTGATATGGCCGTACAGTCATATGCACTGTGTGGTGATATAGCCGTGCAGTCATATGCACTGTGTCGTGATATAGCCATGCAGTCATATGCACTGTGTCGTGATATAGCCGTGCAGTCATATGCACTGTGTGGTCGTGATATAGCCGTGCAGTCATATGCACTGTGTGGTGATATAACCGTGCAGTCATATGCACTGTGTGGTGATATAGCCGTGCAGTCATATGCACTGTGTGGTCGTGATATAGCCGTGCAGTCATATGCACTGTGTGGTCGTGATACAGATGTGCAGTCATATGGGCCATCATATAGCCGTGCAGTCACATGGGCTATATGACCGTGATATAATAGTGTGGTCGGCCAGCATGAATGCAGCCACATGTTTGCAGGCTTTTATATGATTCTTCCAGAAAAGTATAATTTTTCATAGATAAAAATGCACGCACACAGACACTATATTCCGGGGGAGGGGGTGGTGCAAAAGTTTGACAGTTATTGAAATGAGGGATGGGTGGGTTGGCAAACGTTGTTGTCAACAATACTGTTTTTGTATATGCTAATAAGTTGTTTGAATCGTTTGTACTAAACATAAATTGTTTCAGTCGTTTGTACTAATAATGAGAAACATATCATGTCGTTGTACCGTACTTTTTCGATTATTTTTTTAAGTGGGGAGGGGGGAGTGTAGAAAGGATAATGACATATAAGCAGGGAAACTCCATGAATGATTGACAAGGATGGGAAACGGTCAAAATAGGCAATCATTTGTTTGCATAACGTATGGACATCCCCATAGGTGTCGAATGGATTTGACTATAAATATTTAGGGGGGGGGGCGGGCTGAGTAAAGAAATATTTTTAATCAGAGTTCACTGTCAGCATACATACTCTTAACATTTGCTACGAACAACGTGTCATTTTATAAATAATCTCAGATTGTCCTGCTAAAAAAAACCGTGTTTTTAAATGACTAAAATCACCACCAGCATGTGCCGTATCGACTGGCGTATTCTACAATGAGGTCTGAATCACATAGCTACCACCATAGGCAAGATTAAATGCAAAAGAGATCGAGAAAATATTTGAAAGTCTAACATCGTGACATGACAAAGAATCGACGACGATCCTCATAAAAGATACTGGAAATAAAGCATTCTGGAGATCCGTATTCGCGTCGTACGCACGACAGCAGTTGATTATGGCTATTGATTGCTTTATGTGACTAGTACATGTATCATGTGGAACCTGGAAAAAATACCGCAAGACTTATGCAACATCTATAGCCTCCATCATACATCTTTACAAAAGAAAAGGAAATCGCCACGCTTGCGGCAACCAGCGCTGCATATCCTAGCTCTCTATAACAGGCAAGATCCTGGCTAGGGTCCTGTTAAATAGACTGCAAGCCCATCTTGAGACATGTCTTCTCCCCGAGAGTCAATGTGGATGCCGACAAGGCCGAGGAACATTTGACATTACATTCACTGCCAGACAATTACAGGAAAAACATCGGTCTCTAAGCCACATTTGACGACTTAACGAAGGCATTGGACACTGTACATCCCGATGATCTATGGAAGCTCATGGCCAAATTTGGATGTCCCGAAAAATTCATCAATATGGTTCGCCAGTTACATGATGGTATGACAGCTCATGTGCAAGATGAAGACGCACATTCCAACCCATTCCAAGTAACTAACCATGGCAAACAGGGTTCATCTTAGCTCCGACGCTCTTCAGCAGGGTATTCTTTGCTATGCTAAATGATGCCTTTTGGAATAGCAGTGCACGAATTTGCTTTCTTTATCGAGATGATGGTGGGCTATTCAATCTTAGCATTGTTCGCGACCTCTTGTTCGACGACAGTTGTGCACCCCAAGCTACCAGTCTGAAAGACATGAAGAACAGTATGGACCTCTTTTCCTGGGCCTGTAATGTGTTTAGTCTCACCATCAGCACCTGGAAGACATTAGTAATGTACCAACCAGCGCCAGGTCTCCCCTACACAGAACTAATATTCACAGTGACAGGACAAAAACTAAATACTGCTAATAGGTTTGTTATAGCTCGGCAGCTCCATATCGCAACTTGCAGCAATTGACGAGGATGTTGCCCTGCGTATTGCTTACGCCAGTGCGTCCGTCGGGAGCCTTGTTGTCAACGTATGGATCAGGCGTATTCTCAGTTTGAAAACTAAGTTGGACGTCTTCCTCGTAGTGGTTATACCAACACTGCTTTATGCTGCATCATCACGGATTGTCTATGCGAGACATGCTCGACAACTTAACTCTATCCACCTTTTGTGTCTAAGAAATATTATGGGAGTACGTTGGCAGGAATTAAACGCCAGACACGGAAATCATTCGAAAGTCCCGTATGCAAAGCATTCTGCTGATTAGGTCCCAACTCCAATGGACCAGTTAAATCGTCCGTATGCCAGACATGCGCCTTTTAAAGAGATTGTTCTACGGGAAGCTGTGCGATAGTAAACGTTCAAGCGGAGGGCAGAAAAAGCGCGTTAAAAATCATATAAAGAACTATTTAAAACACCGCAGCATTGATCATAGCTTCTGGGAGACTACAGCTCTTGATCGCTCAGTTTTATATACACAGACCACTGCGGGAACACTACCGACATTAAACAAGCGACAGAAACGGAAGGAGAGGTATGAAATTGTTCTATCTCGGGACTACGCATGCACTGCAATAGATATTTCCGGGCATGAATCGGACTCGGGCATCTACGAACTCACAAACCTAAAACAAATAAGGCAATCACCAGTGTTTGAATTTTTCTTCATGTTCGCCGCAGTTTTTTTCTTCTTTTTAAAAAAAATGCTACGCTCATCTTTGCTTATCATCATCATGGCCGTGCCATGGTGCAGAGATGCACCGCATCAGGCGGCACCAATCACAATACATTGTCGGGGGAGGCATTTCGAAGAAAAATTATTTAAGGGAAGGGCGGAATTTCGAAGACTTGCATCATACTGAGAAAATCTACCGCATGGCTCAGATCATCATCACACGTATTAGATGTACACAAATCCCAAACATCAATACTTATTACTGGTAAACGACTGTGCAACTTGCTTTATGCTGATGATATAGATTAGTGGCTGATTATTAATTTGAATTCATCTCAAAGTTGGAAGACGTTAGTTGGAAATATTGCATGGAAGTTAGCGTGAAGAAACAACGCATTCCGTTCTCCGGACTACATCCTGCTAATCTGCAGGAGTTTGAGAACGAACGCAGAAGAAGAAGAAGAAGCGTGAAGAAAAACAAGATATTGGCTACTAGCAATATTAAGCAAGGTCACACGAATATCCAACTAAATAGTCAATATCTGTAAGAAATTATCACCTGGAATAAATACATTGAGGTCCAAATACACGTAGACGTATCCGGTGACGGTAATTCGGGGAATGAGATCAAGATACGACTTGATGGCTGCCATGACAAGGCTGAATTTGCATTGGAAAAGTAAGATCAGTATTGCTGTTAAGATCAATCTATACATATCGACAGTGATATGCGTTTGTATGGATGTGAGATCTGGACATTAAATGTATTAATACTTATGTAAATCAGATTTACAATGAACGTACATACTATCAGAATATAGGGTACGGGTATGGAACATTTACAGATACCAGTATTCAAGAACGTTTCAACCTTAAGGTCTTTTTCAAGAAAATACAAGACAAACAGCAAAAAGAACGAAATAAAACAACTGTGCCGGGAAAATGCATGAAATACAACACAACAAAGGCCCCACCTGCAAATCTAAATACAGAATGATTAGTTTTAAGACCAAATGTCTTAACTTAAATGTCTTTCAGGACTTGATTATTTTTAGGTTTGGACCAAATTAATTTTATAAACTTTCCTTATATGTGTTTTTTATTGTATCACGTGACATACTAATATTGATAAATAGTGTATGTGTAATATATCATAGGAAAGGAGAATGGATACATAATATGAATATATAAGTACATTGATGATATTTGATTACTTCACAAGGTTAGAGTTAGCCCTGTGAAGTAATCAAATATCAAATCAAAGCCAGTAAAGTGGCGAAAGGTCCTGTAGACCCATGCTATAAAGCCAGTATAGTGGCGATTGGTCTGGAAAGAGTTTTCAATTGTGTACTTAGATGTGGTATGCTGAGAATACCATGGACTGCCAGAAAATCTAAAGTAGAGGTGTTGAAAGAGTCAAATGCGAAACGGACCTTAATCAACAATATAAGAAAAAAGGCAATCTTCTTTTTTTGGCCACTTCATGAGACAGGCAGGTTTAGAGAACATAGTCACAACAGGCAAAATTGAAGACAACAGAGACAGAGGGTGACAACGTGAGAAAATATTAGACAGTTTGACAACCTGGCACGGCAAGGAAATAACAACGACCTTGATACATAATACTGGAGATAGAGAGTTGTGGAGAGCCATGACCGCCTACGCCATCCGGCGTGGCACCTAATGATATATATATATATATATATATCTGGGTTTTTTTTGGTCCTCTGAACTTGGGGCGTTTCAAAAAGTTGGGTGGTAACTATGACTATAACTATAACAATCCAATCCAGTCTATTGTCTATATTATTATTGTATATATATATATGTGTATATATATATATGTATATATATATATAGGTGTGAGTGGATGTGTATAAGGGAGGTATGTGCGTATATATGACTATGGAGACCCAATGGTGGGTGTATATGGTATGCATATAGTAAAATTCAAAACCTTATATATGTATGAATATATATGCCTTTTTTAAATCTAAATTTAAAAAAAATAAAAAAATAATAAAATAAAATAAAAAAAATAAAAAAAAATAAAATAAAAATTAAAAAAAAAAAAATATCCACAGGTAACACCAACAGACAAGCAACTTAACATATAATAAACAGCCAACCCAGACAGGAACAACACAGAGATGACACAACAAAAAAGCACCAACCAGACAGAATAAAGTCCTTATAAGGGCTATAAACTTTTTTCATAATAAAAAAAAAAAAAAAAAAAAATCTTTCTCCACAGGTACAATCAGCAGCCGATACTGCACAAACAATGTCAGCCTAGACAACAAAAGACAACATGTGGTCCAGACCCACAGAGCGAATGAACAGCACTGGAAAGAAGAAGAAGAAAGCGCTCCAACCAATCCTGCACACAGTCCTTTTAAGGACTACCACCGTATCCAGATCGACACAGCGAAGGAACAACACAGCAAATAGCTCCGAATAGAAGAACGAGCTCCAACCAATAACTACAAAGTCCTTCTTAGGACTATCACCTTATAATCTCAACATACCAGAGACAGGCAGAGCCACAACATAGTCCATACAAGGACTGAAGCTAGGAGGCCCTACAGCGAACCCGGCTAACAGAGCCACATCCTAGCAACAACCAGGCAAACAAGCCACAAAAACCACAGGTCCCCAACCGCCTCGATATAACCACTATGGACACCAGTCCTAGGTTGAAAGAGGCGGGCCTCGACCATATGAGGCATAAACCCCTACTAAACAAACAACAAGTCTATTGTCTTTTCCCGGGTGGTTTATAAACTTTATAAACTTTAAATAAACTTTATTGTCCACTCCTGCTGTCAAGTGTAGATGTGATTGGAGTTCGTTCTTGTGTTCCAAGGCCAGATTTGTTGCCTCGGCTGTGCTATGACCGTGTTTGTTTACGATGTCCTTGATGTTTTCTATCCATCGTTTTCGTGGTCCTCCACTAGCTTTGAACCCTGATAAACCAATCCAGTAATATAGTAAAACAAAAATGGCCGACAATGACACAATCATTGGGATTAGCTCGGCTGTCTCGGGGTTACTTAGCTTTTTTTTTTACAGATTGTACAGAAGTTGTACTGAAACTGAACGCAAAGTTCGCGAATCATACTCAGTATGTCACATATATGATAGTGTGTGCATTGTACCTACTAAGTAGATAGCGTTTTTGTTATATTTCCTACCTGTCATTTTATAGTAAAGTTTGCAGTTGGTGAAGTTTGATTGAAGTTACTAAAAGAAAACAACAAACTTTACTTTACATTTATACTAACAAACTAAACGTACGTCCGGACGGTGATAAAGTTTTGATAATGTCTAGATACAACAACACGGCGGCACTACGGATCAACTCTTCACTGTTGCCTTTGCTCTAGTTTCGAGATATTACCCTAACCTTTGGGCGGGTTACTTATGCTAAGGTTAGGATAAAATAATATTGATCTAGACTGTATAGTACAAATAGTTATGTACTTGGACAAAATTTTCAAAATAATGGAACAATATTAAAATACTATAGTTAGATAGTCCTTGAAAATTGCAATTCTATTCAATGATACCTCAACCAAGTCTCTACGTATCATTAAAAATAAATGAATTTTTCGAAATAATATGACATCAAAATAATTTACATGGAAACGTTTAGGAAAATATAATTAAAACTTGTGATCACAAAATGTAACTGAGCTGACAATTTCTGAATGATCTTTAATAGTATTTAGTAGTATTAAACAAATTTAATAGTATTTAGTAGTATTAAACAAATTTAATAGTATTTAGAATTAAGACAAACTTTATCTTAGCTGGTCAATCGCAGGCCCTCTCTCAGTGTGTAGCGGGCAGAAATAATGAGCGCACAGTACAAATCATTGGAAAAGAAAATATTTGTAATATCTCGTAACTGATGAATGTGTCCTGTGTTGTGAAGTAACTAACGACATGCGTAACTATTATGCACATGTGCACTGGTCATAAGTTTTATGGAAATCTGTGATGTTGGCTGGTTAAAAGTGTAAACAGTGCTATTTATAGCACAGTGAAGTGTTGATCCGTAGATTTACCCAACAACACACATTTTAACCCACGAACTGGCCCACAGACTAAGGGAGGGGAGGCGTGGTCAACCCCCACTCTTAGAAAATACTAGGAGCATGACTTAGCACTAGGAACTTGACCAAAAAATTGATAAAAAGTAAAAAAAACAACTCCCTCCCTTAATGATTTATCACAAAAAAAGTAAAAGGTAATCAAATTTTACATTAAAAAAAAACCATGATTTAAATCCAGAAAACATGCAGTGATCATTAAAAATTATTTATAGGAACCTTCCCTCTTATGGAGATAGTACTCACGTGGGAAACAGGTAATGAAGTTTTATTGGACGACGACTAACACACTCTAGTAACATTTCATTACCTGTTTCCCACGTGAGTACTATTTTCATACAGTATTACTAGCAGTATTAACTTTTAATTATTGTCCTCTTATGGAGGGAAATTATCATAATCATTTGTCCACAGCCCTGCTCATGAGAGTTGACATTTCGACCAAAAAAACCTTTATTATGAACATACAGCATACATAGTGGAGTGTAACAGCATAACAAATGACAAGAAAGAATACCACTGGCAGTTTAAAAAAAATTATATTGCATTGTAAGCAAATTGCAATGAGTCATTGCAACCTCTACAGAAAATCCCAGCTGCCTAGTGAATAGGTTAGCACGGCAGTGCATCAGGCCAAGGGAGAATATCTCCCCATGAAAAATATACCTCTATAGAATATCTGGAGGTAAGACATTAAGGCAGTTGATGGCGGTATTAAACCATCTGGAGGTAAGACATTAAGGCAGGTGATGGTGGTATTAAACCATCTGGAGGTAAGACATTAAGGCAGGTGATGGTGGTATTAAACCATCTGGAGGTAAGACATTAAGGCAGGTGATGGTGGTATTAAACCATCTGGAGGTAAGACATTAAGGCAGGTGATGGTGGTATTAAACCATCTGGAGGTAAGACATTAAGGCAGGTGATGGTGGTATTAAACCATCTGGAGGTAAGACATTAAGGCAGGTGATGGTGGTATTAAACCATCTGGAGGTAAGACATTAAGGCAGGTGATGGTGGTATTAAACCATCTGGAGGTAAGACATTAAGGCAGGTGATGGTGGTATTAAACCATCTGGAGGTAAGACATTAAGGCAGGTGATGGTGGTATTAAACCATCTGGAGGTAAGACATTAAGGCAGGTGATGGTGGTATTAAACCATCTGGAGGTAAGACATTAAGGCAGTTGATGGCGGTATTAAACCATCTGGAGGTGAGATATTAAGGCAGTTGATGGCGGTATTAAACCATCTGGAGGTGAGATATTAAGGCAGTTGATGGTGGTATTAAACCATCTGGAGGTGAGATATTAAGTCAGTAGATAGTGGTATTAAACCATCTCCTACAATTCTGCTTCTTTTAAAATGTATTGGTATTGCTTTTTCCAGGCATTTATCCTTACAAGAGTGGATAAAATATAATTATAAAATATAAATATGAATACATAAATCATAGATAAATGAATACAAACTTAAAGTAAAATTAATCTAATTATTCTTCAGTGTTCATTCTAAAAAATTAGCAGGATATAGTCCGGAGAATAGAATATATTGTGTCATGATTTACAGTTTAGCTACGATGTATGTAACTTTCAGCCAAATATATCCAACTTTAACATGGCTTTTGGGTTACTTGACCATTATTTAAGAGCATATTTAGATTGTTTTCTTAATCCATCCATAAGCCCACACTACATTAAGGTCATATGGGTACCACATTGAATGCATCAACACACACGGTCCTCTAGTGATTATATCTTCAGTGATGCCGGTGAGTGAGGAAATATTCCAACCTGTCCAGTTGTTTATATTGTCTGTCTATACTATTCTTTGTCCCCTTCTGCTTCTTCACCTTTAACTATTCTCTGTAGTATCATCTCTCACAAGGAATCATGTCCTGCTTCTTCACCTTTAACTATTCTCTGTAGTATCATCTCTCACAAGGAATCATGTCTGCATACATCTCTAAAGTTATAATATCTTCAGTTAAATGCTGTACAAACTAGCATGCACAATCACCTTAGATTGCAAAGAAAGGCTACTATAATCTAAAAATGATGACAAAGTTTACGTCAATGATGTCAGAGTTACAGGGGCTGTCCATAAATTACATCAACAATTAGTGGAAATGGGGGTCTGAAAATGTTTGACCGGGGGGGGGGGGGGGGGGGGGAGAACACAAGAGTTGACAAACTATTCTTATTACCCAATTAAATTGCTTTAATTTGTAAAAATGGAGTTTTTGTATACAAATGTGAAAAACTTGTAATTTGTTGTATACAAATGTGAAAAACTTGTAATTTGTTGTATACAAATGTGAAAAACTTGTAATTTGTTGTATACAAATGTGAAAAACTTGTAATTTGTTGTATACTATTACTGCAAAGAATTTGGAGGGGGTGGCATTATTAAAGGGGGTGTCCCTGAATTCTTGACAGTTTGTTGATATGGGGTAAAAAAATTAGCAAATAGTTCTTGACATAATTTATGGATAGTTTTCACATGGCAAATGGCTGACAAGGTAAGAGGCAGTCTTACACACCTTACAGCTATGTTCTATGCAGCTTCATGATTGCGTTCATTATAACAGACACTGTCATTTGTGGTTTCATCATTGTCTGGCCATTAAGATTTGTATTTTTATAAATTTATTTAACCAGCACTTGCCGGTATGGCAACCAGATTTAAAACTCCGAAACCACCTGGAGATGCAGGATGATCAATGTTTAGCATATGCAGCAGTGGAAGGTAAAGTCACGGACCTGGGACGTACTCTCAGGGGTCGCTATGATGAAAAGAGAGGTGTAATTATTCGATCTCAGATTGTGGAACACAAATCCAAGCACATCAATGGATTCTGGTGAGTATTACTTACATCAAGTCAGATTGTACGTATACTAATACTTGAAGAATATCATGTATGGGGCATTGCTTTTTGACTATTGTAGAATTTGTAGGCACCGCTAAATTATCCAATCACATTGCCAGTACAATGTGGATGTTTGGCTTTTGAACCACAAGCAAGTTTGATCAAGTTGTGTTTGTGAGATGGATCCAGTAACTACAGGAGTACTCTATCATAGAGTCAACTATATGTATACATGCCCACCTTATTCCCAGATTAGACTACTACCTGCTGAAGTCTGATGTGCTGGGCCATTGATGTAAATAAAATGGTTAACAATACATTTCTGTTATCTGGACTACATCCTGTGGAAAATTTAGGAGGTTCATTGTCCTGTTACAAGAGAAATCCAGTGGGAGTTTGAGAATGATAAAGGTAGGTCCATTGGCAGCAACACGCAATCAGGAATGAAGATAACTCTTCATGTACTAAGCCACAGCAACTATTAGGTGGGATGGTCAATTCCCTTCCTTGCTGTGTTTACCTTCCTCAATCCATGCGTCAAGTACCCATTTACAGTTGGGTTGAATGGTCAGGTCAGAAATCACAACAGATTATTTTATTTAGACATGATTTAAAACCAGGCATGCTGTGGCCCAGTGATAGTAAGCAAGCTCACTATCAACTAAACTACCATGTTTCTCAAACTTTGATCATGAAACCAGACTGACCCAGTAAGCAAGCTCACTATCAACTAGGCTACTGCGCACCTCAAACTTTGATCATGAAACCAGACTGACCCAGTAAGCAAGCTCATTATCAACTAGGCTACCATGTTTCTCAAACTTGATCATGAAACCAGACTGACCCAGTAAGCAAGCTCATTATCAACTAGGCTACTGCACACCTCAAACTTTGATCATGAAACCATCCTGACCCAGTAAGCAAGCTCATTATCAACTAGGCTACTGCACACATCAAACTTTGATCATGAAACCAGCCTGACCCAGTAAGCAAGCTCATTATCAACTAGGCTACTGCGCTTCTCAAACTTTGATCATGAAACCAGCCTGACCCAGTAAGCAAGCTCATTATCAACTAGGCTACTGCGCACCTCAAACTTTGATCATGAAACCAGCCTGACCCAGTAAGCAAGATCATTATCAACTAGGCTACATCAGCTCAATAACGAAAACAAATTCTGGCATTGTTATTCCGGAGGGCATTATTTAACATGGCAGAAAACATCATGCAGAAGAACGTCGGAGCCAGGACGCAACCATGTTTGACACCGTTAGTCACTGGAAAGGGGTTTGAGTGTGCGCCGTCATCTTGCACTCAGGCTGTCATATCATCAAGGAACTGGTGAACCATGTTGGTAAATTTTTTGGGACATCCAAATCTGGCCATGATCTTCCATAGTCCTTCGCGATTTACAGTGTCGAATGTCTTAGTTAGGTCAACAAATGTGGCGTCGAGACCAATGTTCTGTTCGCGACACTTTTCCTGTAGTTGTCTGGCAGTGAATATCATGTCAACAATACCTCTGCCCTGTCGGAAGCCACATTGGCTCTCTGGGAGGTGACCTGTCTCAAGATAGGCTTGCAGTCTGTTTAACAGGACTCTAGCTAGGATCTTGCCTGCTATAGAGAGCAGGGATGTGCCTCGATGGTTGTCACAAGCTAAGTGATTTCCTTTTCTCTTGTATAGATATATGATGAAAGCATCCATAAAGTCTTGTGGTATTGCTTCCAGGTTCCACATTGTCTAGAAGAGCTCTGTGAGTTTAGTTGATGTGACACGACCACTAACGGCATAAACTTTGGCTGTAATGGAGTCTGAACCTGGCGCTTTTCGTATGGACAAGTATGAGATTGCTTTCTCCACCTCCTCAAGGCAAGGGGACTCCGATAATGAATAATTGATTGATATTTGTGTGATGCGCGCAATCGCTTCATCGTTGATGTTGGAGGGGTAGTTTATTACATAAAAAAAAATAATTCTGCATATTATTGCTGTCAGCGTAATGTTGTATCTCTTTGGCTTTGGTGCTAAACCATGAGTCTTGCATCCTCCTTAGTTCTTTATTGCATGTTTTTCTTTGAGTTTTTGTACAGCGTCCTTTTGCTGGTTGATGTGCTGTCGTTTAAATAACCTTTGTGCTGATTGTGCTTGTTGTCTTAGAAAGCTCTGATCTGTACATCGTTTTCGCCAAACCAGTCTTGATGCTTGTGGACAGCAACACCCACTAGTTCTTTTGTAGATCAGCCAGTTGTTCCAGATCGTTCATTTTTATACCTGCTGCTGTGATTTATTTTCCGATAGTTCTTTTCAGTGTTGTTTTTGGTCTTTCCCTTTTTCTATTTCCACTCTGTGACCATGTAAAGACTTGATGTCGTATTCTATCTTCATTCATTCTGAGTGCATGACCAATGTATGTCCAACGCCTTTTTCTAATAACGTATGTGATGTATTCTTGTTTTGTCTCTTCTCTTAGTGTCTCGTTTGACTTAATGTCTTTCTTGTGTGTGATTTTCCTAGACATTTGTTTTCGAAGACATTTACCCAGTAGTTAGTTTTCTAAAGTTGTAGGTGCTGCTTGATACATAGCACCAATTCCAACTTATAGAGCTACATAACATTAAATCTAACATATAGATATGAGCCTTGGTCAATCAATAAACAGAATAGTGAAAAATTAGAGGAAAGATATATGGTTCTATAGAAGAATGTTTGAAAATACCATAGGAAGCTATAAAAACTAACAAGTAGATTCTGAAAGAGTCAAATACGAGATGGGGGTTAGTCAATAACATTGGGGATATCCCTAGCGTAGTGGTTAAGCTGTTTGCCTTGTGTTCAAGAGGTCATGGATTCAAATCCGACTCGTGTCGTTTTGTATACAAGGTGGATATTTTCGGAGATCCTTGTGGATTATCACTTGAAGCTACATAGTTACGTGCTATGAGTGGTACTCTCGGCAGGCAGCGTGCTGTTTGGTTGAGAGTGACCGAGTACATATAGTAAACCGAGTACAGTGAAGTCAATCCTCTACGTCTTTTGAACCTTTTTTAAAAAAAAAAATTATATCAGAAAATAATTATTTCTTGGATACATGAGACAGGAAGTTCTGGGGAACAGAATTACAACAGACACAAGTCAAGGCAAGTGAGACTGAGGATAACAGCACTAGAAAATATTAGTTTAGCATCATGGCATGGCAAAAGAATCAACAACAATCCTCATACAAGTTATTAGAAATAGAGTTGTGAACACCCTTGTGTTTCCGAAGCTGGAGAGGCGAGCAAAGAATAGCATCACTTTACCTTCCCTGTATGTCGTAAGAGGCGACTACAGAGGTTATGGGATGGAGTTGGCTGTCCCATCCCATATAGGGTCAGTGACCCAAAGCCATCCTGAAGTCGGATGTGTCAGGCTGTAAGGCGCAGATATTGCAGCAATACTGTAAACCATGACACAGCACATTCTGTTCTCCGTACTACATCCTGCTAATCTGCAGGAGTTTGATAATGAACGCAGAAGAAGAAGAGTTGTGGAAATCAATGATAGCTTATGCCAGTCAGCACTCACCATGTATTATGTTGTGTTGCCTGGTATGTTTATAGTGATTATAAAAAAAAAATTTTGTTGCTTCCCTGCAAACCAGGCATACATATATCAAATTCTATTTATATGTCAAAGATCTAGCATAACCTAAAAGAATCCAGAATGCAAAAGAAGATGTCATCTGTGTTTTGCTGGGACCCAAGTTGTGGGAACAAAGAATAGCGACACTGTTACCTGCAGAGCATGTCGTAAGAGGTGACTAATGAGGTTTTGTGCTGGAGTTGGCTGTCCCATCCTATATATGGTCAAAGTGACCTAGACACCATGCGGAGGTCAGATATGTCAGGCAGAAAGGTGTAGATATCAAGCTCAGATGTAAACCTTAACACAACACAATTGATTCTCCAGTCTTCATTCTGCTGATCTGCAGGAGTTTGAGAATGAAGAAGAAAAGGAAGTGACTGGATACGTTTTAGACTACGTCAGCTGTCATACAAATATCGAGGGGGAGTCAATAAGTAAGTCACAAATTGATGTTGGATGGCAGGAAAATGCAGTAGGTGGTTTCTAAAGCTGTTTATAGTTGATATCATCATAGAACTTTATGTTTATGTTCGCTAGATGGCGCTAGCTGTACCTTGCGCATGCGCAGCACAAAAAACAAAATGGCTACTGTACTTACAGAGTGTACAATCAATGAACAACGTGCTGTTGTGCGTTTTTTATGGGCAAAAGGACTGCCTGCAAAAGACATTCATAAAGAAATGCTTCCTGTTTATGCTGACAATTGTTTGTCCCGTAAAGCGGTGCACAGCTGGGTAAAAAAATTTTCTCAAGGACGCTCTAAAATTGTTGACGAAATCCGATCTGGTCGTGCTGTTGAAATTGCAACAGACGCATCTGTGCAGCGGGTTGAGGAGATGATTCGAGGTGACAGACGAGTAACGATAGACGCTGTAGCAGCTGCAATAGGGTGCTCACATGGTTCAGCATACAGCATCATGCATGACCGATTGAAATTTAAGAAAGTGTGTTCAAGGTGGGTGCCCAGACAATTGACGGACGAACACAAATGGAACCGATTAGGCTTGTCATTGGAGCATCTCTGTCAATACGCAAATGAAGGAGAAGACATGATGAACAGGATTATTACTGGGGACGAATCATGGGTGCATCACTACCAGCCTGAATCAAAGCGTGCTTCAATGCAATGGAAACATCCTTCTTCGCCTTGTGTCCAAAAATTCAAGGTTACACCATCAGCAGGGAAGGTTATGCTGACAGTGTTCTGGGATTGTCAAGGAGTGCTTTTAACCAATTTCAAAAAGAAAGGTGACAATGTGAATTCTGAATCATACTGTGAAGTTCTATCAGTGCTTCGGGATGCAATTCGAAGAAAACGTCCAGGGCTGCTGACTAGAGGAGTGCTACTCCTTCATGACAATGCTAGACCACATACGGCTCGATTAACTCAGGAGAAAATAACAAATCTTGGTTGGAAAATTCTGGAACATCCTCCTTACAGCCCCGATTTAGCCCCTAGTGATTTTCACCTTTTTGGTCCACTAAAAACCCACCTTGGCGGGAAGCATTTCGCGACTGACGCAGAAGTTGAATGTGAAGTGAAAATGTGGCTTAAAAAGCAGAGCACGCAGTTCTACGCAGCAGGTTTGGGAGGACTCATAAAACGATGGGATAAATGCATCAATGTTGGTGGAAATTATGTTGAGAAGTAAAGGGATAATGTATGTGTAAAAATAAACAGTTTTCAGGTTTTTATCGTCTTCAGTTTTTTTCTAAAGAGCCATTTGTGACTTACTTATTGACTCCCCCTCGTATGAACCAAAGTCTGTTGGTGGCGGGGATTGCCTACAAATGGGCCACAGTGTGGATGCAGTGATGAAAGCTCCAGACCAGACATAAATGAATAGCAGATGGTGTGGATGATAGAAGTAAAGTGTAGATAGAAGTAAAGTGTAGATAGAATGTAAATTGTAGATAGAATGTAAAGTGTAGATAGAATGTAAAGTGTAGATAGAATGTAAAGTGTAGATAGATGTAAAGTGTAGATAGAAGTAAAGTGTAGATAGAATACTCTAGATCAGTAAGGCAATATGTTTTTGGTAGGGCACCCAAACAGAAGACGCTCAAAGTCCACAAAAGTCAGACTGCCACCAACCTTTGTGGCATAGAGTTCCAGTAATTGTGTGATCACACTTATCCTCATGAACTGAGCAATATAGAAAGGAAAAAAGCATAATACATCATAACTGCCCATGAAAGTACAGTGAGTTAGTGATTGTTAAGTTGACTTTGTGTTCCATACAGGAAGTTATTGACTGTTAAGGGTGACTAAATTTTTTTCCCCAAGCAGTTGAAAGGAAAAGGCAGTCATTAAGGAGGGCTACCCACAGTTCTGTGAATGTTTTGTTTTGCAGGAATGACACAAAAGATGTAACTAAGGACAAAACAGAAATCGTTCCCTTTGCTATTGTCAAACAAGATGAAGATCCCAAACTGAGAATAGAAGTAACAGATGTAAAAAGACTTTCACTTCAAGATGAATTAGAAACAACATATGAACATTTTGAACCCAGTAAGACTGGACTAGTGCAGGTATGAATAGTTTTGTTATAAAAAAAGGGAATGATTTGTGTTACTTTTCTTTCTTAAAGGCATAAATCTACACAGATTATATAGTTTTATCTTGTGACTACTTTCTTACAGGCATAAATCTACACAGATTATATACAGTTTTATCTTGTGACTACTTTCTCACAGGCATAAATCTACACAGATTATATAGTTTTATCTTGTGACTACTTTCATACAGGCATAAATCTACACAGATTATATACAGTTTTATCTTGTGACTACTTTCTCACAGGCATAAATCTACACAGATTATATACAGTTTTATCTTGTGACTACTTTCTCACAGGCATAAATCTACACAGATTATATACAGTTTTATCTTGTGACTACTTTCTCACAGGCATAAATCTACACAGATTATATACAGTTTTATCTTGTGACTACTTTCTCACAGGCATAAATCTACACAGATTATATACAGTTTTATCTTGTGACTACTTTCTCACGGGCATAAATCTACACAGATTATATAGTTTTATCTTGTGACTACTTTCTCACAGGCATAAATCTACACAGATTATATAGTTTTATCTTGTGACTACTTTCTTACAGGCATAAATCTACACAGATTATATACAGTTTTATCTTGTGACTACTTTCTCACAGGCATAAATCTACACAGATTATATACAGTTTTATCTTGTGACTACTTTCTCACAGGCATAAATCTACACAGATTATATACAGTTTTATCTTGTGACTACTTTCTCATAGGCATAAATCTACACAGATTATATAGTTTTATCTTGTGACTACTTTCTCACAGGCATAAATCTACACAGATTATATAGTTTTATCTTGTGACTACTTTCATACAGGCATAAATCTACACAGATTATATACAGTTTTATCTTGTGACTACTTTCTCACAGGCATAAATCTACACAGATTATATACAGTTTTATCTTGTGACTACTTTCTCACAGGCATAAATCTACACAGATTATATACAGTTTTATCTTGTGACTACTTTCTCACAGGCATAAATCTACACAGATTATATACAGTTTTATCTTGTGACTACTTTCTCACAGGCATAAATCTACACAGATTATATACAGTTTTATCTTGTGACTACTTTCTCACGGGCATAAATCTACACAGATTATATAGTTTTATCTTGTGACTACTTTCTCACAGGCATAAATCTACACAGATTATATAGTTTTATCTTGTGACTACTTTCTTACAGGCATAAATCTACACAGATTATATAGTTTTATCTTGTGACTACTTTCTCACAGGCATAAATCTACACAGATTATATAGTTTTATCTTGTGACTACTTTCTCACAGGCATAAATCTACACAGATTATATACAGTTTTATCTTGTGAACTGTCAGAAATCTACAGAGATTATATATAATTTTATCTTGTGATCATTTTCTCACAGACAGATATCTACACAGATTATATACAGTTAGAGCTAATAATGCTAGTAACAGTGGAGGTGTTTTGTTTGTTTTTACAGATGATAAAATGAACATGTTAGATTGGTTATGAAATAACATCAGAGATAGAATAGGACATAGACATGTGAGAAATCAATTTGGTCCTGTGAGACAGCAATGTGGTCATGTGATAGATCAATGTAGTCATGTGATAGATCAATGTGGTCATGTGAGAGATCAATGTAGTCATGTGAGAGAACAATGTGGTCATGTGATATATCAATGTGGTCATGTGATAGATCAATGTGGAAACATGAAAGAACAACGTGGTCATATGAGAGAACAATGTGGTCATATGAGAGAACAATGTGGTCATATGAGAGATCAATGTGGTCATATGAGAGAACAATTTGGTCATATGAGAGATCAATGTGGTCATATGAGAGAACAATGTGGTCATATGAGAGATCAATGTGGTCATATGAGAGATCAATGTGGTCATATGAGAGATCAATGTGGTCATATGAGAGATCAATGTGGTCATGTGATAGATCAATGTGGAAACATGAAAGAACAATATGGTCATATGAGAGAACAATGTGGTCATATGAGAGAACAATGTGGTCATATGAGAGATCAATGTGGTCATGTGATAGATCAATGTGGAAACATGAAAGAACAATATGGTCATGAGAGAACAATGTGGTCATATGAGAGATCAATGTGGTCATATGAGAGAACAATGTGGTCATATGAGAGAACAATGTAGTCATGTGATAGATCAATGTGGTCATGTGAGAGATCAATGTAGTCATGTGAGAGAACAATGTGGTCATGTGATATATCAATGTGGTCATGTGATAGATCAATGTGGAAACATGAAAGAACAACGTGGTCATATGAGAGAACAATGTGGTCATATGAGAGAACAATGTGGTCATATGAGAGATCAATGTGGTCATATGAGAGAACAATTTGGTCATATGAGAGATCAATGTGGTCATATGAGAGAACAATGTGGTCATATGAGAGATCAATGTGGTCATATGAGAGATCAATGTGGTCATATGAGAGATCAATGTGGAAACATGAAAGAACAATATGGTCATGAGAGAACAATGTGGTCATATGAGAGATCAATGTGGTCATGTGATAGATCAATGTGGAAACATGAAAGAACAATATGGTCATATGAGAGAACAATGTGGTCATATGAGAGAACAATGTGGTCATATGAGAGATCAATGTGGTCATGTGATAGATCAATGTGGAAACATGAAAGAACAATATGGTCATGAGAGAACAATGTGGTCATATGAGAGATCAATGTGGTCATATGAGAGAACAATGTGGTCATATGAGAGATCAATGTGGTCATATGAGAGATCAATGTGGTCATATGAGAGATCAATGTGGTCATATGAGAGATCAATGTGGTCATATGAGAGATCAATGTGGTCATATGAGAGAATAATGTGGTCATATGAGCCAACAGATAAAGTTGAAGAGGAAGAAGATCTCAAAAACTACTTGCAATCATGTTGAGAAAAACATAGCTGACTTTTTCTATTATCTTAAGATATATAAAACATTTCATTCTTGACAGGGATTGCGGTATATGTGGTATGGAGATAAGCTGAGAGGCATTCAAGAATCAGAACAGATGCTGTTAACAGGAGCAAGTGTTCTTGGAATAGGGAAGGTTTTCCTTGAACATGGTCAGATGAAGATCGGCCTACCTGATGACTCACTCAGACCCTACAGCATCATCAATATGAGATACGATCCCCAGTCTAGAATGTATAAAGTCTTGGCAGTTATTACTGCCTGTGTTGGAATTAGTTTGTTGATTTATATTATCACTAAACGAGCACGAAGTTGGTTTGGAAAACGTCGAAGACTACAATTTGGTGATGAAATTAGACAATTGGTAGAAGACGTAAGTAGACAAAGTTCAATGACAAATGATTCAGATGATGAGCTTCAGGAGTCTAGAGATCAGGACGACTGTGTTGTATGTTTTTCTAATGCCCGTCAAGTTGTTGCTGTGCCCTGTGGACATCTGGCCATGTGTGCTGACTGTGCTGAAGTACTTTCAATCCCAAAAATATGCCCAGTATGTAGAGCAGGTGTCAACGGGTTTACCTTCGTATACCGTCCTTAATTTGAAACATTTTACAAGAGTTTACACTTTTGGACAACTTTTTCACAGAGTATGGACAATTTTATTGAGAAATTGAATATAGATGTCAAGAGACAAATTCCATGACCTACCGTCACTGTTACTTCTACATCCAAAGATCAAATTGATAGAAAACAAATGATTTTTATACATGTTATATGAAAATACAGAGTATGAAAGTGATTCTAAGTGTGACTCTAATGAAGTGATTCTAAGTGTGACTCTAATGATTCACATCTGTTACTTATTATATAAGTAATTTTCTAATGCCATGTTGACTGACTCCTTGTATCAAAGTGATTTTAATCAGCTTTTTGGTGCTAGAAAATAGGTGGATATATGGTGATTACTATATTTATATGATGTAGATATATGTATATATAATGACACACACAGATTTTCAACCTCTAACCATCAGAGGTCAGCAGATCCCAGAAATCAGATATGCAGACGATACAGTCCTCTTAACAACACACGAAGAAAGTTTAAGACAAATTATTCTAGCAACAATAAAACACAGCAAAGCTCAAAATCTTTTCCTAAATGTGAGGAAAACTAAAATTATGACAACTGATAAAGTACAATCTCAACCAAAAATAATAATTGATACCTATGAACTGGAAGACGTATAAAACTTCCATTGTTTGGGCACAAACATAAATAGTTCAGGGAACTGCACAGTAGAAATTAAGAGAAGGATTGCAATGGCGTTATCCAAACTTGTCCAAATGAAAAATCTTTGGCAAGGTATCAGTACCAGAGTAAAACTGTGTATGATAAGAACATGCATATTCTCTGTGGCAACATATGGCTGTGAGGTTTTAGCTCTAAATAAATCAGTGGCAAAGAAAATTGCCGCCTTTGAATTGAGATGATACAGAAAAATTTAGCATATACCATGGACAGCAAAAAAGACAAAGAAATATTACAATCATTAAACTTCAAAGAGGGCTGGCTCCTAAATAACATCATAACAAGAAAGAAGAACTTTTTTGTTCATCTTAAGAGACATAACATCATGGAAAAACTAATAGCAGAAGGCAGAGTAAACGCAGCAGGAGGAAGAGTCTGCCGAAGACGATGCTGGACAAACAATATATCTGACTGTTTAAACATGCCTTTTGAGGAGGTATTTCAACTCGCCCAGGATTTTACGGTGTTTATGTCCATAAAGAAGACTATGTTCTGGAAAGAATATGTCATACGTGGTGAGATATATGGTGATTGCTATATTTATATGATGTAGATATATGGTGATTGCTATATTTATATGATGTAGATATATGGTGTTTACTGTAAATATTTATTCGATGTAATTATATGGTGATTCTCTATAAATGGCCCATATTTATGTGATGTAGGTTCTTTAGATGTTCTTGCTATTTCTCTTAGAAATTCTCTTAGCAAGCAGCTCTAACTTCCTATGTACAATGATTAGATCTGACGTCCTATGTACAATGATTAGCTCTGACGTCCTTTGTACAATTATTAGCTCTGACGTCCTATGTACAATGATTAGCTCTGACGTCCTATGTACAATGATTAGCTCTGACGTCCTATGTACAATGATTAGCTCTGACGTCCTATGTGCAATGATTAGCTCTGACGTCCTATGTACAATGATTAGCTCTGACGTCCTATGTACAATGATTAGCTCTGATGTCCTATGTACAATGATTAGCTCTGACGTCCTATGTGCAATGATTAGCTCTGACATCCTATGTACAATGGAATTGCTTCTCCACTGCTTTATTTCATATCCAGAAGACCAACTCTAAAGAGTGTAATGCGCCCGTGTGTTGTTGGGGCCCGAAAGGGGAGCAAAGAATAGCAACACTGTTTACCTTCCATGCATGTCATACGAGGCGACTAAGGAGGTTATGGGATGGAGTTGGCTGTCCCATCCCATATAGGGTCAGTGACCCAAAGCCACGCTGAAGTCGGATGTGTCAGGCTGTAAGGCGCAGATATCGCAGCAGTGCTGTAAACCATGACACAATGCATTCCGTTCTCCAGACTACATCCTGCTGATCTGCAGGAGTTTGAGAACGGACGCAGAATAAGAAGAAGAAGAGTGTAGTGCTTTGAGAACTCCTTGATTCAGTAGGGGTAAATTCTAGGTATTATGTAGCTTTTTTACATTTCTGCAAATATGCAGAGTTTAAATCAAGAGGTTCAGCTCCCCCTGCCAAGCATCTTTTCCTGCCAGAGGTGTTCCCAGCTCTGGATCATGGTTACTGGGATGGGTGGGGCAGTCAGCTATGTATCTTTATTCTATATTAATGTGTGGCTCAGAAACATGGACACTAAACCAAGAATTAGAAGACATAATTGATGCCTTTGAGATGTGGATATATAGAAGAATAGGGAGAACATCATGGAAAGAGAAGAAAACAAACAGAGGTTCTAACAACACTTATTATGAATAAAGAATTTTTAAAGGAAATAAAATATTTTGGACACATTAAAAGACACGGCACCTTGTTGAAGACCTTAATTGAGGGTAAAGTCAAAGAGAGGCGAACAAGAAGTAGGCAGAGATACAAGTGGGAGAGCAGTATCACAAGATGAACACGTTACAGTCTAGCAGAGTGCCCACCAAAACAAGAGACAGGAGATGTTGGAGTTCTGTTGCAGCCAACCTTCGTTGCAGAGACAGCACTTGATGATGAGAGAAACACCTAATCACACACACTAATCGACACTTTGACCAAAAGGCCTTTATCAAGGTTACATATGCGTATACATAAAATAAATGACGTGCAAGGACAACACAATTGGCGTTTATATATCTAGTGAGATGTGGAGGTGGTCGGAAGGATAGAAATTAGGTCAGAGGTGACACAAACAGGAAATGTACAAAAATAGCAAATGTACAAAAACACACCCAAATAAATGTAAAAATGAGACAGAAATGATGGAAAAACCCGATATCATTCATATGACTGATGCTCATTGATCCCTAAAGATTTAAGAGTGATATATTCATATATATATATATATATAGTAGTTCTCAAGCGTGAGACTGGTCCGGTCGGCAGAGAATCACACCTTAATGGCCATCACCTGAATATCCTGCGCGCCCTGATGGCTTGTGCCATTGTAGTGGACGTTGACAGGATAACCGAATGATGCTTTATAGGTGTTCACAGAATCGGTCAGCAAGCCTCCTACCAGTCTCACTTATGTACATCATGGTGCAGTGGTTGAAGATGATGGCATAGATGGCGTTACTGGATACACACGAGAAACTCTCCTAAATGGTGAAGATGGCCTTGGGGAATGTGACGGACCGGGTCTGGGTGACATAAGGACAAGTATAGCATATAAAGCATTTGCAGCTGATGGTACTAGAATGATTGAGGATGTCAGGCATAAGATGACTCTGGACTATTAAATCCCTGAGGTTCTTGTCACGCCTGTATGCAACCAGAGGGGAGTCGCAGAAAACTTCATGCGTCTTAGGATTCGACTGGAGAAGAGGAAGGTGTCGAAGTAGGACATGATGAACAGCAGTGCTATGCAGATGGAAAGTGAGAAAAAGTTTGACTCTGAGAGGAAGACCTCCAAGTGTTCGAGAGGATATCTTGATGGGAGAGGCTGCGACGACCCCCCCCCCCCCCCCCACTCCTCTGGTTGTGTATATAGACATGACAAGAGACTCAGGGATTTAACTTGAAGCTATAAGTGATCTCAGGGATTTAACCTGAAGCTATAAGTGATCTCAGGGATTTAACTTGAAGCTATAAGTGATGTTCTTGGCAGTTGGAACACTGCTTCTTTGATTGGGATGAAGTACATATGGAACAACCCGAGCACACTTAAGTCAATCCTCTAATGCCTACTTGACTCATATCAAAATTTATGTGATTATTAGATTTTGTAACATGCACTAATAGGTGTGGGATTTACTGTAAACTAAATGTATATATTTCATTGTAACAAATTTATATTGGAATTTGATGACATGAAAATACATGACCAGAGTTGTCAATTAAAATGAGTCTCATGTATTTAGTGATTTCTTTATCTATATCAGTCAGTCTCAACCTTTATGAGGCAGTGGCACAGTAAAAAAATGTGTTTTATAAGACCAGTGTCTAGTCCAAACAAATTCTTTATTCTCATAAATAACTTTACAATTCCAGAAGTTCTTGTAGCCGGGTAGACATGTTGCTGCTGCCCACCGTTTGAGAAGCACTGATTATATATATATATATATATATATATACAGACACACAACTTACAACAGTAGATGCAGGACATTTGGTATTACAGTAGCATTCCTTTATAACGCATCCTTTTATAACAATTTTCCCTATTCAACAACACTTGCAAATACCAATTATTTGTATTCTATAGTATTTGCACTGTGTATAGTGGATTTCTGTTATTACATACATACTTCATGGTCAAGACCAAGTTATTATACAGGTAGTGCTAGATTTATATCACAATTGGTTCCGACACACCGGTCGTAACACGATTTGGTCGTAAGTTGAATAGTTGAGTACGCTATGTGTACAGTAATATGAAGTGTTGCTATACAAATATTTCAGTTAAATTGTATCATAAATTTCTTTTATTATTGTTGGTTGCTGATCCAGCGGTCCATGGGCTCATGCCCTTTGACCTAATGCCATTAAATGACATTATATTGCTGGGAAGTCTGTGAATTTTCTGCCCACCCCGGGACAGAGCCAGAGAATAACTATCACACCTTTTAGTTTCCTGTATGTATTGGTTAGGAGGTTTGGATCATCACTTGTGATTATAATTCACGTGTCACTAAGGCTGAAGTTGCTAATCAACTGTCGGCTCCTTAGCGTCTTGTTATACTCACTGTCACATGACACTATTTTCCCTAACATTGATAACTGAAGCATTCATCCCTGTTATCCATTTAGGGCTGAATATGAATAAATTATAATATGCGAGGGTGTAAGTGAGTCAATTTCTTTGACGTCACTTTCAGTCGCCAGGCTGCAGCTATTCAAAATCTGACAAATGTCAGAATAATATTTCAAGAATTATGATACACTTTAAGTACAGATGAATATTTCAAGAATTATGATACACTCTAAGTACAGATGAATATTTCAAGAATTATGATACACTTTAAGTACAGAATAATATTTCAAGAATTATGATACACTTTAAGTACAGAATAATATTTAAAGAATTATGATACACTCTAAGTACAGATCAAAATAATTCACTCCGTATCATTTCAAAATGATTGAGAAACAAATGACTCCCTTCGTCGAAGGTGAGGAAAGAGTTCATTCTGATGGATATTGACTCCATTCACCTAGTAGGGATTTGTTGCACAACTGACTCGTCAGAGCATGTTTGCATGTTGCACAACTGACTCGTCAGAGCATGTTTGCATGTTGCGTTGGTGAAATACTCATTTATATAAACATCTACATTCATTTATATAAACATCTACATTCATTTATATAAAACATTCTACAATGTAATTTATATAAGCAGTAACAGCCACATTAATGAACAAGATCAATAATATATACTCACTACGCAAAACTGAAATCCCACAGGTAAAATCCTCCAGCCTGACATTCCTGCAAACGCATCAGGTGCTACAACTGTGATTATGTCATCCAGACTCAGTCTGCCACATTCCCAAAGCCACTTTCACCATTGAAAAGAGTTTCATATGTGTGTCCTGCAATGTCATCTATGCCATTATCTGCAAGCGCTGCAATGTCATCTATGCCATTATCTGCAAGCGCTGCAATGTCATCTATGCCATTATATGCAAGCGCTGCAATGTCATCTGTGCCATTATTTGCAAGTGCTGCAATGTCATCTATGCCATTATCTGCAAGCGCTGCAATGTCATCTATGCCATTATTTGCAAGTGCTGCAATGTCATCTATGCCATTATATGCAAGCGCTGCAATGTCATCTATGCTATTATCTGCAAGTGCTGCAATGTCATCTATGCCATTATTTGCAAGTGCTGCAATGTCATCTATGCCATTATCTGCAAGCGCTGCAATGTCATCTATGCCATTATATGCAAGCGCTGCACCATAACGTACATAGGTGAGACTGAAAGGAGGCTTGCAGACCGATTCTGCAAACACCTGTACAGCATCAAACACCTTTGGGATTATCCTGTTCACGTCATCTTCAATGGCACGAGCCATCCAGGGGTGTCCAGGAGATTCAAATGACGGTAATTAAGTTGGGCTTCTCTGATGACAGGACCCATCACGCGCTTGAGAATCAATACATATTCAGTTTGGCACTCTTCAACCTTCAGGGAACAATGGCTGCCAGTCGTATGGATGATATCATGTTGTTCCATCATTTCTCTGTTTGTCTTGTTTCATATGTAAGTGGCTGTGTTTTATATATTGTTTGTGTGTGTGTGTGTTGTTCCTTCATTTCTCTGTCTTGTTTCATATGTAAGTGGCTGTGTTTTATATATTCTTTGTGTGTTGTTTCATCGCTGATCTAGTTTCAATCCTTTCCTTTTTATATCCAGATTTCATTTAACTCAGCCATTTAATGTCAATAGTCTTATTCATGCTAGCTTTTTGTTGTGTATGTAGTCTTGATAAACGCCTTTTTGTCAAAACGTTGATTTGTGTGTGTTTCCAGTGATTTGTGTGTGTTATTATGGTTTTTTTTTTCAATGATTGGCAAAACGTCATTATCCTGTTCCTAGCTTTACACATTAATCAACAAATATTTGCAAAAAAACCTGGGCCTAATCTGTACAAATACAGCCTAAAAAAAGTCTCAAAAGGTGTAGAGGATTGACTTCACAGTACTTGGGATTTTGTATATGTACTTTATCATCTGAACAGAGCGTTACACCATCCACCACTCATATCAAATAAATCTTAGCTTCCAGTGTTGACAACAGTAATCTCCATAAAATGATCTTATTAAAAAAATGATATTACCTGGCATAGAACTCATGAATACAAGGCATATGTCTCAAATAAAGTACATGGAAACTCAGTAGCACATTGGTAAGTATGCATGATGCTGGCAAAAATTCTCAGTAAAGTTTATACATTTTCTGTTTCCGTGGCTTGTATAAAAATTCATCATCCAAGATCTTGTCTCCAGCTTTTGGTCTCTGTTGAAATATCTGTGGATCACTTAATACCTGGGACTCTACACTAATGGGACGGACAGCTTCTGTTCTCTCAATCTCGACATAGGTCTTGATAGCACTTTCGCTCATGTTGTGGACATCAGTACTGAGTGTTGTCATGATGTTTGCAAGCATTTGTGCAATCTCCTCAAATGCCATCACAGTCTGGTAAAAAAAAATCTACATAGCTCAATCATGAAATCAAGTGTTTTCATTGTGTTTATTTCTTTCTCAAACTCCTACAAATTGGCAGAATGTAGTCAGGAGAACGGAATGTGTTGTGTCATGGTTTACAGCTTGACTGCACCTTTCTGCCAGTCACATCTGACTTCAGCATTGCTTCTTGGTAACTTTGACTCTCTATGGGGTGGGACAGCCAACTACATCCCAAAAACTCCCTTTGCCACCTCTTATGACATGCATTTCAGGTAGCTGTGTCACTATTCTTTGCTCTTCTTTTAGGCTCCGACAACATATGGTCATGTTTTATTTAGTATAACAAACATCATGTTAAATGGCAACCTATTCAGGACATAACCATCAATCCAGCATTTTTTGGATGTAGTGATTTCAGCCTATACTCTGTTCATTCTAAGAATGAAGTAGGTCAGTATTTCTGATTGGTTGTTGGATGCCAATCATAAATCGAACGTTAGTGCGCAATAATATAGTTCTTTAGATCATAATAACATTCCTTAATTTAAATCAATTGTTGCTAAGTGAAACATGTCTATCACAACAGTAATGTATGTTTTAAATGTCTATCACAACAGTAATGTATGTTTTAAAATAAATATTCATATAATATATCTTTAACATTCCATGATTATACCTGCTTTTATATCGATGCGCAGGTGCAGAGAGGTCAGTGGGCAACCATTATAGTTCTTACACAATGTAAAATGTTCGGAATAATTAATTATGTTGTTGTTTTTAAATGTCATCAGATGTATAAAAATCACCTGTTGTTGCAGAGTAATATGTGTGTGTGTTTTCACCAACTTCAATCTTAGAGTGAACAGAGTATAGACCATACTGACCTTAAATTAAGTCTTGGCTAGTTGAAAGAGAAACATGAAATTATTGTGAAAATATAGGCTTATGTAATTGGCAGTGAGACTGGCTGGATTCTGTGTATCTGTTTCACAAGAAACAACTGGTACTTGGACGAGAGGTAACAGAACATGTAAATACCATTCTCTGAGTTGATTAAAAACATAATTGGGGATTCTTCTGCGTTCGTTCTCAAACTCCTGCAGATTAGCAGGATGTAGTCAGGAGAACGGAATGCGTTGTGCCTTTCGACCTGACACATCCAACTTCAGCATGGCTTTGGGTCACTGACCCTATATGGGATGGAACAGCCAACTCTATCCCATAACCTCCTTAGTCGCCTTTTACGACATGCGTAGAAGGTAAACAGTGTTGCTATTCTTTGCTCCCCTTTCGGGCTCCGACAACACACGGGCGCATTGGGGATTCTTCTGTATAGAAAAGAGATGAAGACGATATTAGTTGACTATATTATTTACATTTTTCATCACTTGCTAGAATCAATCTCTCGAGGATTGTGCTAGTTGATTATTTATTCTTAGTTGTCAGGCAGTGATTACATCATGGCAGTGAAAAACAATGCACTAGGGAAACAATAATTGAAAGGGCATAACTTATGTTAATAATTGTCATTACCATATATAACAAATTTCTGTTATAACACATATATTCTGTCAGGACCGGCCAATTCGTTATAACAGGATTCCACTGTACTAAAATGCTTGGCAGGTCTATTTTGTCTATCTTTGTTAAAGCCTCATGAAAGGATAAGAAAGCAAAGTGCATCTCCCTTTTACTGAATGAGTGATGCTGATATAAGGTATGCATCTACCTTTTACTGAATGAGTGGGTAATAGAAGGTATGCATCTCCCTTTTACTGAATGAGTGATGCTGATATAAGGTATGCATCTACCTTTTACTGAATGAGTGATGCCGATATAAGGTATGCATCTCCCTTTTACTGAATGAGTGATGCTGATATAAGGTATGCATCTCCCTTTTACTGAATGAGTGATGCCGATATAAGGTATGCATCTACCTTTTACTGAATGAGTGATGCCGATATAAGGTATGCATCTCCCTTTTACTGAATGAGTGATGCTGATATAAGGTATGCATCTCCCTTTTACTGAATGAGTAATGCTGATATAAGATATGCATCTCCCTTTTACTGAATGAGTGATGCTGATATAAGGTATGCATCTCCCTTTTACTGAATGAGTGATGCTGATATAAGGTATGCATCTACCTTTTACTGAATGAGTGGGTAATAGAAGGTATGCATCTACCTTTTACTGAATGAGTGATGCTGATATAAGGTATGCATCTCCCTTTTACTGAATGAGTGATGCTGATATAAGATATGCATCTCCCTTTTACTGAATGTGTGATGGTAATATAAGGTATGGCAGGCACGAACATGGAGAGAACTGCAAACAGTGATATGTCCTGCATTTCTATAGAAACATCAGATGACTTGCTTGGTAAAGTGGATTCCCTTCTCCTTTTGAATCAAACTTCTGATCTTACAACACAACCACTTCCAGCAGAGTTTTACTTGTTTAGAGGAGAACTTGCCCAATGTTATTTGATTGTACCTGCTTTATACAACTTTCCTAAGATATTACTTTATACAACTTTCCTAAGATATTACTTTATACAACTTTCCTAAGATATTACTTTATACAACTTTCCTAAGATATTACTTTATACAACTTTCCTAAGATATTACTTTATACAACTTTCCTAAGATATTATTTTATACAACTTTCCTAAGATATTACTTTATACAACTTTCCTAAGATATTACTTTATACAACTTTCCTAAGATATTACTTTATACAACTTTCCTAAGATACAATATACTTCTTCTTCTTCTTCATCGTTCTTCAGTCAGATATCAGGTTACAGCACCAATAGCTTCAATGAACTGTGTGATTCGCTTCAGGTCATCCATGGAACCCCTCAAGTCTGGAAGCAGTGCCGTCTCAGTAGGCCATATTTTCTCCCTCTCTTGGTAGAGTTGACAGGCATGAAGAATGTGTTCTGCAGTCTCTGGGCTCAGTCCACAGTTGCACAGGTCTGTCTCACCAATCTTCAGCTTTCGGAACATGTGGCTTCTCAGTCTGTTGTGACCAGTTCGTAGTCTGAAAATGATGGTTTGTTCCTTGCGTGACATTTGGTGGTAGGGGTCATTTGGTTCTGCAGTTGGGTGCATTTGCTTCCACTCTCTCTTATATTCTGCTCTTAACATGGTCTTACCCTCATAGCACGCATTATCACTTTCCATTTGTTCCAGTGATCCCCCTTTCCCCGCCAGGAGATCAGCCCTCTCATCTCCAGGTATGCCACAGTGACCTGGGATCCACTGCAGTACTGTTTCTTTGGTGGTACTGCTGAGGTGTAGTAAGCAGGCCGTAAGTTCATTCATGCTCGTGTTCTTTGGATCTCTCAATGCCTGCAATACTGATTCTGCATCCGTTAGAAATACCACGTCTGTTGTGACTCGGCATGCAACTCATGAGCATTTTGGCTGCCTCTATTATGGCTTCCATTTCTGCTTTCAAATTCGTGGAACGTCTGCCTGTGGGCATGGATTCAATATACTATCATCAAACTTGTTGAATCTTAGTGTTTTACAGCAGTGATGATGTTTGGGTGTCATCACTCTCAGAAGTCATCATGGGAGAGTTTACAGCAGTGATGATATTTGGGTGTCATCACTCTCAGAAGTCATCATGGGAGAATTTACAGCAGTGATGATGTTTGGGTGTCATCACTCTCAGAAGTCATCATGGGAGAGTTTACAGCATGAATCTTTTGTTTTTGTTTCATGACTACTCTACTTGTTTTGATCAGTTTTCAAAGTTTTATTTCTGTTTCAAACAAGATTTTCTGAGCAATTTTTGGTCTGTTTAAAAGTGGATTTTCTGAGCAATTTTTTGGTTTGTTTAAAATTAGATTTTCGTAGCAATTTTTGTGTCTGTTACAAACTAGATTTTCTTAGTAATTTTTGGGTCTGTTACAAACTAGATTTTCTTAGTAATTTTTGGGTCTGTTACAAACTAGATTTTCTTAGTAATGTTTGGGTCTGTTACAAACTAGATTTTCTTAGTAATTTTTGGGTCTGTTACAAACTAGATTTTCTTAGTAATTTTTGGGTCTGTTACAAACTAGATTTACTTAGTAATTTTTGGGTCTGTTACAAACTAGATTTTCTTAGTAATTTTTGGGTCTGTTACAAACTAGATTTTCTTAGTAATTTTTGGGTCTGTTACAAACTAGATTTTCTTAGTAATTTTTGGGTCTGTTTATAATTTTTCTTGTATAAATCCATTCAACTTTTGAGAGTCTGCATGTATATAGGCTTCTATATGATAGTCATGATCAAATAGAAATCTTACCGTTTCCTGTATGATTGGGTACAAGCATCCTGTTGTTCTGTCTGTCTCAACAACGTTCTTGATCTTGTAGACAATCAGCTCATCCATACTGAGAGCACACATTGAGATTCTCCATTCTGTGACAGCATGAGCTTTATCCAGAAGTGCTTTTATCATAGCACTCACTGCTCCTAGGTTCAGGGGACTCTGCAGACACAGCATTTACAAACATTTAGAATTCAGAATGAAACATTGACAAACAAACCCAATTTAAAATGAGTGGTCAAGTCTCAAATCACTGATGAGCAAAATACAACCTGCGGGCGAAGTCTGGCCCACCAATTAACTGTTTTTCTGGCACATCAGGTTGATCTAAAACGATACAGTGGAATCCCATTATAACAACTTGGTCCAGACTGACAAAATATGTATGTAATAACAGAAATTATAACAACTTGGACCAGACTGACAAAATGTGTATGTAAATTGATAACATATCCTATTCAGGACATAGCCATCAACCCAACATTTTTTGGCTGTAGTGATTTTCTAGGCAATATAAATACGTTCAGTAGTTTGCTATTGCTTTCTGAATGATCCAGATGCACATTTGCCTGTAGCGGGATCAAACTCGGTACCTTGACCATCACAGATGCGCTCTGTACCACTCCACCACAGAGCTGGAATATGTATGTAATAACAAATTATAACAACTTGGACTGGACAGACAAAATATGTGTGTAATAACAGAAATACACTATATACAGTGCAAACAATATAGAATAAATATAATTGGGGATTTTGAAAAGTGTTGTTATACAGGAAAATATGTTATAAAGGGATGGGCTATAGAAGGATTACACTGTATTCAAGAGAGACAAAAATGAAAAGAGAAGTCAGACAAATTTTCTCATCACAAGACCGACTTCATTTCTACTCACATGCAGTATGTTTTTCCTAGTCAAGATTTAATTTCCCAGCCAGCGTACTCACAAACATCAAACATAGTTTTTTTCTAAATCAAGATTGATCTTCCCAGCCAGCGTACTCACAAACATCAAACATAGTTTTTTTCTAAATCAAGATTGATCTTCTCAGCCAGCGTACTCACAAACATCAAACATAATTCTTTCTTAGGCAAGATTGAACTTCTCAGCTAGAGGACTCACAAACATAATAGACTTTTCTTCTATGCCAGGCTCATCTTCACTTGCAAAACTCTCAGCACAGTGCACCAGAAGACCCCAACTCTCAATGGTGTGACCAGAAGACCCCCAACTCTCAGTGGTGTGACCAGAAGACCCCCCCCCCAACTCTCAGTGGTGTGTACCAGAAGACCCCCCCCCAACTCTCAATGGTGTGTACCAGAAGACCCCCTCAACTCTCAGTGGTGTGTACCAGAAGACCCCCAACTCTCAGTGGTGTGTACCAGAAGACCCCCAACTCTCAATGGTGTACACCAGAAGACCCCAACTCTCAGTGGTGTGTACCAGAAGACCCCCAACTCTCAGTGGTGTGTACCAGAAGACCCCCCAACTCTCAGTGGTGTGACCAGAAGACCCCCAACTCTCAATGGTGTACACCAGAAGACCCCAACTCTCAGTGGTGTGTACCAGAAGACCCCCCAACTCTCAGTGGTGTGTACCAGAAGACCCCAACTCTCAATGGTGTGTACCAGAAGACCCCCCAACTCTCAGCGGTGTGCACCAGAAGACCCCAACTCTCAGTGGTGTGCACCAGAAGACCCCAACTCTCAATGGTGTGCACCAGAAGACCCCCCAACTCTCAGTGGTGTGCACCAGAAGACCCCAACTCTCAATGGTGTGCACCAGAAGACCCCTCAACTCTCAGCAGTGTGCACCAGAAGACCCCCAACTCTCAATGGTATGCACCAGAAGACCCCAACTCTCAGTGGTGTGTACCAGAAGACCCCCAACTCTCAGTGGTGTGTACCAGAAGACCCCCCAACTCTCAGTGGTGTGACCAGAAGACCCCCAACTCTCAATGGTGTACACCAGAAGACCCCAACTCTCAGTGGTGTGTACCAGAAGACCCCCCAACTCTCAGTGGTGTGTACCAGAAGACCCCAACTCTCAATGGTGTGTACCAGAAGACCCCCCAACTCTCAGCGGTGTGCACCAGAAGACCCCAACTCTCAGTGGTGTGCACCAGAAGACCCCAACTCTCAATGGTGTGCACCAGAAGACCCCCCAACTCTCAGTGGTGTGCACCAGAAGACCCCAACTCTCAATGGTGTGCACCAGAAGACCCCTCAACTCTCAGCAGTGTGCACCAGAAGACCCCCAACTCTCAATGGTATGCACCAGAAGACCCCCCAACTCTCAGCGGTGTGCAATACTAAAAAAAAACCACAACATCCCTAGAATTTACTCCTCTGAGTATAATTCTCCTTCAGAGTAAATTCTAGGGATGTTGTCTATCTTTTGCATTATGTAAAGTTCGACTTATGAACTTGTAGTTAACTCAACTGTGTAAAGACTCAGACTTGTAAGACTCAGACTTGTAAGACTCAGACTTGTAAGACTCAGACTTGTAAGACTCAGACTTGGGTTCACAATGTTCATGAATGACACCTCGGCTAAGAGAAATAACACAACTTTTCCGTGGAACTACAGCACAACATACGTCACACTCCCTGGCGGAAATCACATGAACTTTTGTGTTGGTTATCAGAGAGCAAACACAAAAGAAGAAGAGGAAGAAGCACTAAGATGAGTAAGTTTATGCTTGTCTAGTCTGTAGAAAGAATCATAATGACCAAGGTGTTTCTTCTCATGGAGCCCTCCAGTGACATACTAGTCTCATGGAGCCCTCCAGTGACATACTAGTCTCATGGAGCCCTGCAGTGACATACTAGTCTCATGGAGCCCTCCAGTGACATACTAGTCTGGCTGATATACTACACATATATGATGATGGCTACTACAATAAACTCATAGAAAATACACGTCGTGATTTTTGTCAGAGAATTGACCCTTGTATCCCCTGTAGGATGTCTGAATATTGCAAGAAAGTCATGACAAGCTTACTTCATAGTATAGAAGACGGCTCGTCAGAAGGCTAACATTGAGCGAAACAGTAATATGGGACTTTGAAAAGTTCTATCAAACCTCCTCACATCACAGATTGTCTTAGTTTGGTTGGTTGCTGATCCATATTCTCATGCCATTGACCAAAGAATGTCACAGAAATACTAATCTAGATATGTAAAGAAAACTGCACCTGGCATAGGGAATTCTTCTTCTTCTTCTTTCGTTCACTTGAAACATGTCTATATCTGTAATTCTGTCTCCTTAATAAAACTCACTGTCTTTTGTAGTTTATACAGTGTCCCATAGAGCTTTGATTCCAGTGTTGTTTCCTCTGGCCAATATATCTGCCTCAGTGTTTCATGCTCAGAACACTCTTGAAGTATATGTTTGGCACTCTGTGCTGCCTGTCCACATGTACACATGGCCGTGTTGCCAATCTTGAACTTTGTATACATGTGACTGCGGAGTCGGTTGTGTCCTGTTCTGAGGCGTAGAATTATAACTTGTTGCATAGGGAATAAAAGTGGTGAACTCAAACTCTCTTTAATTTCTCAATCAATCAAAAAACAATAAGAAATCATACATGTTGCATTTTCCTGTACTGCACACCTCTTTCTCTTCTCCCCCCCCCACCATCCATTCATAGAGAAATATCTCTTTACAGCCACAATGATACTCACAGAACCATACTTTGAGTCCTGATCTGATCCATCTATTTGAGAGACTTTCACTGAGTTGAATTTGGAATACTCTAGTTCAAACTCAACCAATTCCGCTAAAGATTGTGCTATACATGCTGCATACTCTGCTTGACCAGCCATGCTATGGAACATGTTCGATGCATCCACGATATGAGCAGTATCCTGTTGAAAATTGAAATTGTTAGAATATTTCAAAGTAGACCAGAGATGTTTGGTATATACTCATAATAAAGTTGGATAAACATATCCAATTCTGGATGCAGTGATCAATCTAACATTTTCTAGTCAAATATTGAGTGATTCAGGATGCAGTGATCAATCTAACATTTTCTAGTCAAAAATTGAGTGATTCAGGATGCAGTGATCAATCTAACATTTTTGAATAAAAAGTTGAGTGATTCAAGATGCAGTGATCAACATAACATGTTCTAGTCAAAAATTGAGTGATTCAGGATGCAGTGATCAATCTAACATTTTCTAGTAAAAAATTGAGTGATCGAGAGACTGCAGTAAAACTTTGCACCGAATGGTAAGTAGATATTTAACAAAACTTGCATGGCATGGACATGTTTGCAAACATGATTGCCAAAAACAATACTGCAGGGAATCGTAGAAGGTGGAAAAGCAGAGGAGGACAAATAAAATCATGGACAGACATCAAACACTGGACAAGACTTTTCCTCACTCATCTGCATCATTGAAGATAGAAATTGCTGGAGGACTGTGTGCTGAAGCATTCATTGTGGTACCCCTATGACTGTGTGTGCTGAAGCATTCATTGTGGTACCCCTATGACTGTGTGTGCTGAAGCAGTCAATGTGGTACCCCTATGACTGTGTGTGCTGAAACATTCAATGTGGTACCCCTATGACTGTGTGTGCTGAAACATTCAATGTGGTACCCCTATGACTGTGTGTGCTGAAACATTCAATGTGGTACCCCTATGACTGTGACGGGTTATGGGATTATAGGATGGGATAGGATTGAAAAAAAAATTATATAAATAGGTTAAATAGCAGTTTTACATTGAAGAATACACATGATCGATGTTTTGACCACAAAATCTTGATCATGACAGAGACAAACAAACATACAATGTAACAGAAATATCCAGTTGACAGATCTACAAAAATAAATAGAAAAATATAACAAACAAAAAGAGACAGTTTCTCATCTCTCTTCATGTTGTTTTCTATACCTGTACTCTGTGTAACATTGCTGTTGCATGAAGTCTCCATTTGATTTTGTGGTTGCATTCTGTGTTTGTTAGTCCCTATCTTGATGACAACCTTTTTGGTTGAAATGCCGATCCTATCCAATATGGTTCGTTGCTGATCCAGCGGTCCATGGGCTCATGCCCTTTGACCCAATGCCATTGTGTGATATATGCATGTGTATGTGAGCTGTTGTTTTGTTCCATATGTTGTGTTCCATTTATCTGGCCCTGGAGGGAGAAACATTTTCCTGACACCATCCAGCGCTGGGTATTCAAAAAGGTGGTGGTCAACAGTTTCACAGGGATGAGTGCACAGCCGGCACCCTGGAGTGTATTGTGGTTGCATTTTGTTCAGGTGATTGTTAAGCTGTACATGTGTGCGCAGTCAGAATATGATACTCTGGTCTTTTCTTTCCAGGAGGTTGATATTGTCTTTAGGATTTGGGCTGGTCATATATTTATAGATTTCCCTCCCAGTTTTTCCCATATCCCATCTGTTCATCCAATTTTCTTTGTTCACAGATTTCAACATCATTTTAACTGTGTGCATGATTGTTTGTGAATAAGGCTTTTCTTGTGCTCCCATCTTTGCTAGTCTGTCTGCCGTATCATTGCCAGGTGTGTTTGAGTGGCCAGAAATCCACTGTATAACAATGTTGACATCATAAGATGGAAGTAGCTGGTTGTCATGGTGATATATTTCAGCTAGCTCAGGTTTACAATGTCCATCACATTCCAGTACTTGAAGAGCAGACATAGAGTTTGTAAAAATAACAATGTTTTGGATTTTTGATGGAAAGGCATCAAATATGGTATTCAGGTGGTACAAGGCAACTTCTAGTACTGTTATTTCAGCTTCATAGTTAGAACATCTCCCCACAGAAAAGTGTTGTTAAATAGGGAAATTTGCTATAAAAGGATGCTCTATAGAGGAATTCCACTGTATTTTCTTTCAATTTTCTGTTGTACATAGAGTTGTAACTGTCGTTCTCTAACTATCTTTGTGCTGCACTGTCCTTTTCATATGCACCAAGGTTAAAACTGACTTATTCCACTGTTCTTCTCCAGATTTTCCAAGTCTCCTCTCTCCCTGTGAGTTCCAGTCCAGAGCCTGTCTGGTCATGTTATCAGTCTTCGTTCTGATGGTGTGTCCTATCAATCTTCATTTTCTACTTTCTATCTAATACCTCTTATATCTTTCTATCTGATACCTCTTATATCTTTCTATCTTTCTACTTTCTATCTAATACCTCTTATATCTTTCTATCTTTCTACTTTCTATCTAATACCTCTTATATCTTTCTATCTTTCTACTTTCTATCTAATACCTCTTATATCGAAAATTGAAAAAAACCACCCCGAACATGACATGGCGACAGTAAGAGCATACAGCCTTTATCACACAGCCACAAGTACCACCTTTTTGGAACTCCCTAATTGAAGACATGCAGTATTGATAGTTTTAATCTCTACCTTCTCTGGGCACTGATGTGTTCTGTTCCACAACTCATCATTTGATATTACATCTGGCCAGTAAATGATGGAGATAAGTATACAATGGAATCCCTCTATAGTGCTTTCTTTTAAAACAAATCTCCCTAAATCTCCCTATACAGTATATAAAAACACTTATCAAATCTCCCTATACAGTATAAAAACACTTATCAAATCTCCCTATACAGTATATAAAAACACTTATCAAATCTCCCTATACAGTATATAAAAACACTTATCAAATCTCCCTATACAGTATATAAAAACACTTATCAAATCTCCCTATACAGTATATAAAAACATTTATCAAATCTCCCTACACAGTATATAAAAACACTTATCAAAATCCTTGATTATATTTATTCTTGATAGTCTATACTGTATATAGCAAATTTTCTGTTATTACATTCAGCAGACTACCATCAGGAAGCATACCACGGCACACCCGTGTGTTGCCAGGGCCCGAAAGGGGAGCAAAGAATAGTAACACTGTTTACCTTCCATGCATGTCGTAAAAGGCGACTAAGGAGGTTATGGGATGGAGTTGGCTGTCCCATCCCATATAAGGTCAGTGACCCAAAGCCCTGCTGAAGTCGGATGTGTCAGGTCGAAAGGCGCAGATATCGCAGCAATGCTGTAAACAATGACACAACGCATTCTATTCACAGGAGTTTGAGAACGAATGCAGAAGAAGAAGAAGAATACCACAGCAAGCTATGCTACACAGATAAGTGAAGACAGACATAGAGACCGACCACAGAAATGATGGACCACCAAAATAAAAGAGGCGACAAACTCCACAAAATACTCAGCACACATGAGGGCCATCTCCAGAAAACTTTTCTACCCCTGACGCTGAAAGGCAACAAAGGGTTTATCGAATAGAAAGATACATAGATAGATAGACATACATAAGCTCCTATTTTGTTAGTCTGGACCAAGTTATAACAGGATTTCACTGTATATATATATATATATATATATATATATATATATATATATATATATATATATATATATATATAATATATATTCACATGCACGCATTGATTCTCAAACTCTTACCAGATCTCTATTGTACAAGGACAATTGTCCTACTAGATTTCCAGCAGGATAGTCCAGAGAAGATTCTACATGAAGTGTATTTTCATATTTAACAAATAACTGACAAATATCCAATCTTACATCTGAAATGAGTGAACGAAATAGAAGAACTCTGTAAGCCTCCATAAAATCTGCACTGTTCCGCAGCTGAATCAGTTTTTGATTCATGAAGCCTAGTGCAACATACACATTTGATGTGCTCAGTGGGTTTCCTCCTCTCAAAGGGCCACCATTCTGATAGTGAAATGCTGCCTAGTTTAGTAAAAAAAAATGTATTATAGATGGAAATTGGTAAAAGTGTTGTTATAATGGCAAAAACACTATAAATGATAAGAGCTGGAATTGCAATGAAATTGCTTCATCCTGTTAGCGTATCGGATGGAAATCAGATCTCTCGAAATTAAAATTGTTGTAGGGAAACCATTGTCAATGTCTTGGCATTGCTGTATTTTTATAGTTGTGTTGTCTTAATTGATTTTTGTGTCTTGACAAAGGTCCAAATAGGACTGACACGTTGAAAATTGTTCTTTGTTTTATTGTTATTTCTGATTTATTTTTATTGATAGGCCATATTCAGTAAACTCTATAATTAACTGTGTATTTACCTCTCCAATTCAGTCTGTTCAAAGCTATTCTTGCAGTTTTTGAATAGTATTTATATTGATTATTTTACTTTCTCTAAGTATTATTCTTCTGAGTAAAACTGCTTACCAATATACAGTCATCCCTCGCTACTTCGCAGTTTATTTATCGTGGCCTCAGTACATTGCGGATTGTTAAAAAATATTCATCAAAATTGAGGAATTATGGCGCGAAAGTTTCCCACACGCCAGCAGAATGCAGGGTGTGTCCGCACAATTCATAATCCATGTCTCTGATTGGCTGGCTAGCATCCCGCCATTTGATATCCCTTCCGACTCGGAAGTCTCGCAAGCTGATTGGCCTAGATATTTCCCCCTCCTTCGCACTCATACCCAGTGAAGACGACCGCTCTCATTCAAATCAATGTTTGAGTGAAGCTTAGTCTCGAGGTGTGCTAATTTTTGCTGTTCTCGTGTATTTTTGTGCATAATAGTTCTTGTGATGCCCTTGAAAATGACTCCTAAATGTCCTCCATCCTCTAAATCCTCTAGTGAACCCAAGAAGAAGAAAAAAATGATGACATTGAATGACAAAGTTAATTTATTGGATATACTTGAGGCAGGCCATAGCTGTGCGTCTGTTACACGCCATTACGGATCGACGGTTCGCTACATAAAAAAAATGAAGTGAATATCCGTAAAACTGCCTCGATATCACGTTATGTACGAGTACGTATGAGTTATGTACCTTGTTATAAAAGAAAAGTTGTTATAAGAATGAAAGAGTTCTAAAAACATATTTACAGTATGTACATTTTAGTTACATCTATGTATGTTACCCACACACGTATCATATTTATATTATTTATACATTATTTTATGTATGTTATTTATACTATTAATATTTTATTTACATGTTTGAAACTATTCTTTAATGTTCTAATGATAACATATGCACTTATATGGTTTCATATACACTTATTGATATTATACATACATAAAAAATGCACGTGTGTTAAAAATAAGAGGATGACACTACTTCGCGGTTTTTCACTTATCGCGGCCGGTTCTCGTCCCTATTAACCTCGATAACTGAGGGATGACTGTATATTAATAGAAAACAAAAAGTCAAAGTAATAGAAAATAAAACCAACCGGTTAACTCATGCATAGCAGATAAATGGTTAATATATATAATTTACTCTTTTTTTTGGTATCACATTGATTTGCTATTTAGATCATGCAGGCATTCGCAGCAAATGATAGAGCAGACATTTGCATTATATGTATCAATAGATTTAGAGTTGACAATGGATAAGCGGAACATGTTAAAACTGCTTATGAGTGTCCAATAGATGCAGCTACTGAAATTGAATTTGGTTTTGTGTGATTGTTGTTTGTTCCCATTCATTCTTAAACATTTCCTGGTTCTCTCTTATAGCATGGCAATGATTCTACTAGTTTTCCAGCAGGATGTAGTCCAGAAATGATGCCCTGTGTCACTGTTTTATTTACGCCCTTTGGTTGAACACATTTGACTTGAGCAGAATTTATTATTAAAATAATACTACTAGAATTGATGCTTTATTCATATTTATTTTTTACTCCTGGACCTATGGGTAAAGGAAAAATGAAAGAGCAGGCATACTTGCCAGCATGGTCACAGTGGCTAGTGGTAGTTAATGGACCATGCTGGTATTTTGAATGAAATCAGGGAGTTAGACTATTTGGAAGATGTAAAATATAATTCTTCTATATCTCTGGCTAGAATACAGGACCTGGGAGTGAAGTGTGGTATTTCAAGAAATTAACAGCATATTTAACACCACAGTTAAAGTAGGTACTTGGAATGTCTGTGGCATGAAGAATAAAGAAACAGAAATAGTTGAATTTATGATTAAATACAAGATTTCCATAATGGGATTAGCTGATAGTAGAATGAAAAGTAGTAATACAAAGCTAATACATAACAACTATAAATAAAAAAATATGACTCATATCAGAAAAAAACCAAAGTTATGTCTATAGGTAGAAAACCGAATACAATCAACATAAAAATAAATTATGAACTACTGAAACAAGTGCAGGAATTTAAATATCTAGGGAGAATTTTTACAGCTGATGGAAAAATGGACAGAGAGATCGAGACAAGAATCCAAAAAGCCAACTACGCAAATCATGAACTAACACTAATTTTGAAACATACATCTGTTCCGATGGAAACCAAAAGGAAAATCATAAATTCAATATTCATCTCAACATTATGTTTTAAATGCCAGACATGGACTCTAACAAAAGAACAAGAGAGAAAGCTTACTACATGTGAAATGTCTAAGAAAAGCAGCAAACTGAACAAAAAGTGATCATGTGAGAAATGAGGAGATTACAAGAACTGCTAGAACATCACTGGTCAAATATATTGAAAAACAGAGATTGAAATGGTTTGGCCACCTAATAAGACGAAACCCTTATTGGCCAGCAGTACGAGCATACAACATGAAAATGGAAACAGTAAGATACAGATTTAAGAAGTTGCCAACATTCTGATATGGCACAGAATTACTGCATATCAAGCGACCAGACATGCAATATCTTGAAAACCAATCGTCATTTAATTATGCGACATGTCCCAGCATAAGCAGAGAAAATAAACAGATAGACAGAACAGCATATAGAAATCAAAAGAAGTTACCAACCAACACAGAATAGGAAAAATCAGTTACAACATGCTGAAGGACTGAATATGAGATCGGAGCATCTATGTATGTGTTTGGGGTGCCATGAGGATAATCTGATGACTAACTAACTAATGGTGCAGAATGAGGATCATATTTAACCAGCGAGCACAGAAGAATTTCACATCCATACCTTTTGATATTTGCTACATCTGTCAGAATGCAATGATGCCGGTTCATAACTTACCCTTTCTAGAGATGAAAATACAGTTGAGTAAAAGTCTGTTGTTTCATTCTGGAAGAATGTTTCAGTGCTGTAACAGAAACAAAAAAGGAAAGTGGTTGCTACATGTCATTTAAATTGTAAAAAAACATGTAAATGATTACTACATGTCATCAAAGTTAAGGGTTAGCACAGGAGTGACTTAGGCTAAGGGAGTAAACCCCTACAGAAATTGAAATTCAGTCAATGGTGTATTAAACCATCTTCTGCCTGTTTCCAAGCATATTGGAATTTTCTTTCCCTTGGAACTCTTCCATCAGAACTGAGAGAGGTTAGTGCAAATGAATAAGGCACTTTCACCAAAAAACCTACTCGACAAGCAGTTATATGAAACAGTGGCTACTTGTCTCTTAATTTACACTGATTTGCTTTCTGACCATCTGTATAATATGCAAAACGCCATAATAATAATCATAAGAGTATATAAACAATTAAAATGCAATTAAATCTGGCATATTGTCTGACTACTTAAACTGTGATCTGTGCTTCAGTTTTTGTAGCCATGTTTGGCTATTCATGTTGTAAAATAGCTTGTATTCACTGTGTGACATTTTGTAATGTGTATTTCTTATGTATCTTTTAACAAAAACAAACACAAGAAATGGTTCTGTTAACATGCCAGCTAATTATTGTTGTTGTTGATATCCAATAGCTCCTGAGTTAGTGTACTCTTGGCAGCACAAAGTTTAAGTCTTCTGGAGTTGACTTAGTGATCCATATAGTCAATTAAAAATTATTTTGGGTGTTTGTAAAAGTTTTTTTCTTGCAGTTGAGAAGGAAGGGAGTCAATATGGGGCTGTTCAGTTGTTACTTTGAATTACTTTTCTTTTGTATGTCAACAAACAGAGAAGTTGGACTAATTGTCATGTAATTGCAGATATTGTCATGTGACATATTCCTTTCAGAACGTTGTCTTCTCAATGAACTCTCTGAACCTCTCTGTCTTGGGCAATACAGCTTGCATTTTCTAGCGATGTATTCATGTTATCTTTAATGTTGTCAGTCCATCGTCTTCTTGGTCTGCCCTTTCTCCTCCTCCCAGGTATTCTTCCCTCCATAATTTGTCTTTCTAAACAGTTGTGTCTCTTTATATGACCAAATAGGCGTAGTTTTCTTTTTGTTATTGTGTTTAGTAACCAACACTCTGGAATTTTCAATGTGTTTATAATATCTGAGTTTCTGATTTTTCCTTCCATGATATTCTAAGTATCTTTCTGTAGCATTTCAGCTCGAAGGCGTTGATCTTCTTTGCTGCTGTTTTACTGAGGGTCCATGTTTCACAGCCGTATGTTGCAACCGGAAAAATAAAAGTTCATAACAATAGTTCGTAAAAAGTTTGAAAGTAATGGCAACCTACGGGAATATTGTGCCTAGAAATTTCCAATGGATTGCAGATATACTTAGGGGAAAATCAGAGCACCTACCGGTATGTGGATGTGTCTTGTGTACAATGATGATGATCTAATAACCAACTTCTCTTTGAATACTATTTTCTGAAATAAAACCTGTTGTTCTAATACCTATTTTTCTGATACCTGTTGTTCTAATACCTATTTTTCTGATACCTGTTGTTCTAATACCTATTTTTCTGATACCTGTTGTTCTAATACCTATTTTTCTGATACCTGTTGTTCTAATACCTATTTTTCTGATACCTGTTGTTCTAATACCTATTTTTCTGATACCTGTTGTTCTAATACCTATTTTTCTGATACCTGTTGTTCTAATACCTATTTTTCTGATACCTGTTGTTCTAATACCTATTTTTCTGATTACATGATGCTAATTACCATTTATTACACCCATACTTTTAATTCAGTTCTTCTCATGTATCTTGGTGGTCTATTTCAAAGACAATTTCTTTATATGTATCTTGGTCTATTTCAAAGACAATTTCTTCCCATGTATCTTGGTCTATTTCAAAGACAATTTCTTCCCATGTATCTTGGTCTATTTCAAAGACAATTTCTTCCCATGTATCTTGGTCTATTTCAAAGACAATTTCTTCCCATGTATCTTGGTCTAATCAAAGACTTTCAGTCTAATACCTAAGATGCCAGAGAATGTCCAACAAACAGGTAAAGGTTGCAGCATTACACATAGAAAAAGTATTACAAATAGAAATAATATTACAAATAGAAAGATTTTATGGCAAGGATAAGTAATTATATTACACTTAGTAAATATATAATAAATATAATTGATATTCACCACATCCATAGAAAATTTCTTGGAACAATACTCCTGTAGTTTGCCATTGCTTTCAGGAGGAACATCCGATTTAAACTGACACAGAGGAAAACACATACATTCTCACTCGCCATTCTCACAAACCAGGAGGTGTTACGAACAATTAATGTCCAGGAAGGCTGGCTTCTGAACACTATATTAAAGAAAAAGCTAGTTTTTTTCTGTCATATTAAGAGACAAGACGGCATAGAGAGAGTGTTAATGGAGGGATGATAGAAGGCAACAGGGGCAAAGGCCGACCAAGACGCCGTTGGACAAAAGACATTCAGGAATGCCTGCGCATGTCACTGGAAGATGCAGGAGAACTTGCTCAAGACCGCGGAGAATTCAAGAGATCCATAGGAAAGACTACGTTCTGGAAAGAATATGTCACTTGATGATCATAATTGATATAAGGATGATAAGAGCATGCAGCCTTTATCACACAGCCCCACGTGGAGATAAATTTCAAACTACCTCTCGATGCTGGAAATGTCAGGGCTGGGGCAACACATGACCATATAAGAAAAGAACAAAAATAGGTAAAATATATTATTAATATACCACATTATGCATGGGTTTAAGTCTGCAAATATTGGCAGTTTAACTATTTTCTTTCTTGCTGGAAATATATTTCGTCCACTAAATACAAATGTATTCAAGTAGAAAGCAAGAGGATAAATTACAAATTCTTGAGATTAATGGGAATTGAACCAGTCCGTTATAACGGCACTGAATCACCTTGCAACTTGAGTAAACGGATTTCATCCACTAATAGAGCTGTTGGTAAATAAATGTTGTTGCAACCAAAATATCTTTCATCCACTAAATGGAGCTGTTGGTCAATAAATATTGCTGCAGCCAAAAATCTTTCATCCACTAAATAGAACTCTTGGTAAATAAATATTGCTGCAGCCAAATTTAGTTTTATAATATTATAATTGGATTATAGGCAGTGCCAACCGTTGCTATGTTGTGTTTTTAATAAAGCCCTTTTGGTTAAAACATGTTTTTATATGTTTTCCTGTGTTGAAGAATACAGGAAATGATGATTCACAAAACATCTTTACTCTGGTTTTTAATTTTCACCTCTTGGATCATTGCTTTGCAGCAATGATCTTCTTCTCAGCAATGATTCCACCTATCACCAAAATATATTACAGTTCAGCATATCTTTAGCCTAATTTTCCTGTGAAAAACTGCTTATAGTTTGGTTAGCCTCATTTTCAACTAAATCATAGTTAGCTGTATGCTCTGCAGACATGTTTATATACTGTGACTTATAATGGCTGTAACACTGAATAATTTGAAAAAAAGAAAATGGTTACCCTAAACCACCATCTTGTATGCAGTGCAGCAGAAAATGTTTCACCACAGAAACATACCTCCATCCATCAAACAATACATATGCCTGCATGTACAATATAAAATACAATAATTGTTCTTTAATCAAATGTATATACATAAGGAAACAATGACTACATAAATATATGAGTATGTTATGTTATAACAGTTTACCAGACTTGTGTCCTTAGCACCTTCCTCTACGACAGTGAAACATGAGCTATAGATACATTCTATGAGAGATGAGAAACAGGTTTTATATGCTCAGCCTACGTAGAATTCTTGGAGTTAGAATTATTGAATTCATTATCAGAGCAAAGTTACTAACACTAATATATTGGAAAGAACATGCAATATCATAGTATTTTATATGCTATGTCTGCATAGACTCAGATGGCTGGGATACAGCAGAAGGATGGAAGATGGCAGAATACAGAAGGATCTACTTCATTGAGAATTATAGTCTGGGAAAAGATCTTAGGGTCTACCTTTGCTTCAGTACAAAGACGTATGCAAACATGATATAGGCATTGATACAGAATCATGGGAACAGGATGCGATACATCATGTTGACATCATGCATCCACCTTCTCGTGGCCTACCTCTTTTTTCATTGGCCTAGTGAATATTGATAAAATTAGTCTTTATTACTTTTTTTTGTATGGAGGGGAGATGTCAGTAATTGGTATAAAAATAAAAGGAGAAAATGATAGACAAACTTGAACTATCTGCTAAGAAGATACACAACAACACATGATAGAACAAGTGGGGCACATGTAATTCCTTCTTGCATGTACTGTGGAAGAATCTTTGTGGCTCAGATTGGTTTTGTGAATCACACCCACAAAAGTTTGGAGTTGGTGACACCTATATGTTCCACTGAAGACAGTCTCCGGAGAACACAGAACATATTTTACAGAGCTGCCAACTGTATCACACCACAAGAAGAAAACTACTGCCATCAAAAACAGCTCTGACGGATAAACTCTACGGCCATGTCTCAATGCTGGTGACCACAGTACAGTTTATTGATGAAATCCATATCAGCGTTTGACTTTATTTAGAGAATTAGGAAGAAGTTACATCCATTGTTGCCATGGATTGCAGATTATATTTCTTATATCACAATATTAATACTGTCGGTCTGTCAAATACTGAATGTTTTCCATCAGGGAGTTGCAGGGAAGGTTTTTGTAGTGTGTGATAAAGGCCGCATGCTTTTTGCTGTCGCCAAGTCATGTACAGAGTAAGTTTTAAAAATGTACCCTCTAACATAAAAAAATCCAGTCATCGGGAATCGAACATTGGACCTCACAACATTAATACTATCGTCTAAAAAGGTGGAAAGCTGCCTACTAATGATAGTTTTGTTGATGAAAATGGAGAAAAAAGTTATAGAATCAAGTGGAACTACTAGAGGTTGAGCCTACAACAACCTAATACAAACCTCTCTACAAAAACAAAAAAGATTAAATGGAGAGGTTGAGGATTGACTTCAGTGTACTCGGGTTCTCCCATATAGATTCAACTACTTTCAACAGAGTAGTACACACTTGCCAAGAGTACTACCCATATCAAGTATCTCTATAGCTTCAAGGGATCTTTTAAAATGCACCTGTGAACAAGTTGTATTGACTTGGAATCGAATTGCTTAACTGCTACTCTACAAAAATCACCTAAACTCATCCTATAAATTAACAATATTGAACTGTATGGCCTTTTGCATCTTGCTGATGGTCATTAAGCAAGAACGAAGAAGCAATGCATTGAAAAATTTCCTCTGGAGTGGGGACTTTTCAAGCAATCATATCACAGCAATAGAAGATTTTGTTTGCATTGTTCTCTTCTTTCTTCCATATCTTTAAACACATTTTTTTCTAAACAACGTTGCAATTGCACACAGGTTAAGCCTCTAGACAGCCAGAGTTTTGACAGTAGTGTGGGGTCTTTGAAGAAGTCTTTCATTGAGGATTTACAGATGTCGTTATACCTCATCAGTATTGGTCTATCATGAGCTTGCTGGCCTTTAGCCAGTTCTCCTAATAGTACTTGTTATGGGATGCGGCAATTTAGCATTCTGCAGACATGACCTAGACAATGCAATCTTTTTCTATTAAGTGTTTTCATGGCAGATGGTAGATGAGTGTGGCATAACACTTTCATGTTGGTGATTTTGTCATGCCATTAAATGTTTAAGATTTTGCAGAGACATCTTAGGTGAAAGGTGTTTAGTTTCCTCTCGTGTTTGTGTAACTAATCCATATATTTGATCCATAGTATAGTGTGCTCTAAATGCATATTTGATAAATCTGTTACTTTGTTTTCAGTTTTAGCTTTCAGTTTTTTCAAGCTCGTTAATATTTATACGCATCTAGTCAATTATTGAACTATAATATTTCTATGAGTTCAATATTGGACTAGATGCATAGAAATTGATCAGAGGAGAAGAAGAAACTGTTAGAGGAAAAAAATAGTAAGTAATGAAGATTAGTTAGTTAATATTTATCAGAGAAACAAAAAAAGTAATAAAGACTAAATATCAATATTCACCAGGCCAATGAAAAAGAGGTAGGCCACGAAGAAGGTGGGTGCATGATGTCAAAGACTACCTGAACATGACACTCATAGAAGCAGGAAGATTAGCTCAAGATCGGCAGGATTTCAGAAAACAAAAAAACTATGGCAATCAAGAAAAGAAATGAACAACTAAAGTTAAATATTCAAGTAAATGGAACAATACTGCAGCAAACAATCTTAGATACATTATTACAGATGCTGAAAGATATGCAGTAGAGGTGACAAAGAGAAGATCAGGTCTCATGGCATCAACCTGCCATCAGAGATGAAGATAACTCTTCATGTACTATGCTGCAGCAACTATTAGGTGGAGTGACCAGTTCCCTACATTGCTGTCTTTGTCTCTCCTAACTCATGCGTCAGGTACCCATTTACAGCTAGGTTGACTGGAGAAGTGGTCGTGTCAGTCGAGAAATCACGACTGATTTTTATGTGTGATTATCGGGATGTGGTTTTGAACCTGGCATGCTGTAACCCGGTGATAATAAGCAAGCTTACTATCTACTAGACTAAATCACGCATAGGAATGGCTAAATGTACTGTCAATGAAATGAAAATGTTACTAATATCCAACATAAATAAACCAAATATCGGAGGATGTCCGACAAAAAGGACGTGCCGCAGTAACCAGACAAATAGAGATAAATGCAAATAAGGTAAATAGGTTACTAGAAAACTATCAATATAAAATAATAAAATATAGAAAATAACAATAAAACAAAGAACAAATACAATTGTCAAGGTGTCGGTCCAATTGGGACCTTTATCAAGACAACAAAAATAGTTAAGAATACAAAACCATAACGAATATAAACAAAATGGATTTCTCCCACCAGTGGTGGTGGGAGTCACCTGAATGGCGGTGACCTGAATATCACAAGCACCATGATGACTCTTGCTGTTGACGCATGTGGCCACAGGAGTGTGTGTTCTGTGCTTGATGGCATGAAGATGGTTACAATAGCGATCGCTCAATCTTAAGCCGGTTTCCCCGATGTACTGTTTACTGCAGCGTTTACATATGATCACATAAATGACACTATGGGATTCACATGTAAAGACCTCGTCGATGGAGAAAGTGGCCTTGGGAAATGAAATGGAGCACATCTGAACCACATAAGGACATGTATAGTAACGGCCACGTGAGCAACGAACAGTGCCAAAAAGGTCGCGAACAGAAGACTTGAGGTGGCTATGGATCAAGATGTCCTTCAGATTTCTGTCACGCCTATAAGCCACCAAAGGTAAGTCATGGAAAGCGTCACGGGTGTCAGGATCAGACTGGAGAAGAGAGAATAATGTTTATGCATGATGTGTTGAACAGAAGAGTTATGGGGATGAAAGGTAAGAACAAGTTTAACCCTATCAGAGGAGGAGGAAGAACCCTGAGAGTTAGTCACGGTATCGAGGCGAGACAACTGGCTCATACGGAGCCAAGCGGATTTTGGCATTTATGTGATCATATGTAAACGCTGCAGTAAACAGTACATAGGGGAAACCGGCTTAAGATTGAGCGATCGCTATTGTAACCATCTTCATGCCATCAAGCACAGAACACACACTCCTGTGGCCACACACTTCAACGGCGAGAGTCATCATGGTGCTTGTGATATTCAGGTCAGATCCTGCACCACCGATGATAGATCTAGGTACACTCTACAAAATTGTCCTATTTTTGAATTGGGTACACTCAAGCCTTTTGGACTCAATTCCGACCACTCTTATGTCTAGTACTGGGTTGGTGTGGTCTTTGTCTTTATTAATTTTGTTCCGTCATTTACTCATATTTTTGTTTATTTCGTTTCCACTTATATTTGCATTTTTGATGTACTTCCTGACCTTCTGGCATCTCATTCCCATATTTCCATTGGATACATTTGTTTATTGTGATAATTTTTCCCTTTGTCGTCTTTTGATGTTTTGTGTGTATCTTGATAAAGACCTTTTGGTTGAAACGTTGAATATGATTTTTGTATTGTAATTTGTATGTTTTCTTGTGTGAACATCATTACCCACTAGTTTTAGTTATAGTCTGTCGTGTCTGATTGAAGCGATTATATAAACCTGTGTTTTATGTAAGTACAATTGTTGTTACGTTTCACGCAGAGTTACCTTGTATTGATTTGTCGTATTAACATAATCTACTAACCTCCAATATAATCTACTAACATCCACCAACATCTGCTAACAAAATTCTACTACCAACAAGATCGGCTAACAAAATTCTACTAACATTCAACAAATTCTACTAACATCCAACATAATCTATTAACATCCAACAAAATCTAAAATCCAACAAAATCTACTAACATTCAACATAATCATATAACATCCAACATAATCTACTAACATCCAACATAATCTACTAACATTCAACAAAATCTCCATTGATATCAGCAGCTTGAAGTGGTGATGGGGCTTAGTTCAGCCATCAGGGGCTGGAAACTAAGACTAGTCAGGCAGTCCCACTTGAGTAGGACCACAGTCCTACCCAAGTAAGCCGGGTACTGAAGACGGAGACAACCAGCCAAAAGGCACACAATTAATCAGTATGCCATACACAAAACACAATGGAAACATGTCTATCCAACAAAATTTATTTAAATCCAAAAATATCTACTAACATTTTAAAAAATCAACTAAAATCCAACAACATCAACTAACATTTTTTTAAATCAATTAAAATTCAACAAAATCACAAGATAGCTATTGATTCAGTCTCAAGCTCCTGCAGATTAGCAGATGTAGTCTGGATGTAGACTGGATGTAGTCGAGAGAATGGAATGTGTTGTGTCATGGTTTACAGCTTAGCTATGATATCTGAATTTTTTAACCTGACATGATCAGCATGATTTCTAAGTCACTTTTACCCTCTATGGGATTAGACAGCCAAATTCACTGCCACTGCACCTTGGTCACCTCTTACAACATGTATGGAAGATGGCAGTGTCACTATTCTTTGCTTCCCTTTAAGGCCTAGGAACACATGGATGCAACAAGCTAGCAATAAGATTTATTAAGTATTATATATAGACCCCTATATTCGTCTTTTGTCTCTATTTGAGTGTTCCAAAACCCTTGCTGACTAACAGGATATAGTCCAGAGAAAGGAATGCATTCTATCAAGGTTTAAAAATTGGTTGCTTTTCAACATTATATAAATGGCTTTTGGATCCTTTAGACCTATTGGTTGGAGAAGACTTCATCCAAAACATTCCTATTTGCCTCTTATGACTTGCATGTCATGTCAAAGTGCTGCCATTCTTTGCTTTCATTTCAGGCCTTTATTACTCCCTTTATTACTGTTTGCTGTATATGCAAGTTAAAACATACCTTTAAATAGATCGGCTCCTTTCGTAAAACCATCATCTGTATCTCAGAAAAAAAGCCTAGTTTCTTGTTAATGACTTCTTCCCAGGACCATCGAATCTTGTCTTTGCCAACAAACACACCAAATATGGGAACATTGTTAGCTGCTACAAGTTCCCGTATGTGTTTCTGAACTGTAATATACAATCATTGGAAGAATGCTCAGCCATTGTAGTCGTTTTTGCATACAATAAACAGCGTAATGTAATCAGTTATATTACAGTCTGAACCACATGCTACGAATGAAACACATAGACAGATGAGGTATCAACTAAAAAGCCATGGATAACTTTTTGTTTTTAGATTCATGTACAGATTGTGTTGTCACTTGTTCGGTTATATGTTTAATTTCGTTATCAACACTTGCAATAAAAATGGGTACCTGATAGCAAAAGAAAAAGACCACAAGAAACTCGTCTCAGATCAACCATCAAAGGGAGTATGAATTTAGGTCTCAACAACATGCAAGAATTACGCACAATAGCATCACATCACTCAAACTGGACAGCTCTGGTTTCTGCCCAATGCACTGTATTCAGTACCGAAAGAACATAGATTGATAGATATAAATAAACACTTGAGATTCCCCTTGAGTCCTTCATATCCCTTTTTAATGCCACTGCTCAAATATGAAAATATTATTGAAGATTTGACCATGCTGAGAGTGGTGCTGTGAAGATTTGACCATGCTGAGAGTGGTGCTGTGAAGATTTGACCATGCTGAGAGTGGTGCTGTGAAGATTTGACCATGCTGAGAGTGGTGCTGTGAAGATTTGACCATGCTGAGAGTGGTGCTGTGAAGATTTGACCATGCTGAGAGTGGTGCTGTTTAATGCAAATGTAAGAATCTGTGGGTTACAAGAACTTGTCAGCTACATCTTGACAACATTTCTTCATATGCGTTCACTCTCTGATAACCAACACGAAAGTTTGTGTGAAAGTATGATGTGCTGCCGGTTTCACAGCGGAGCTGCATTATTGTGTGCCTTCTGGCCCAGCATATTCAATTTCAACATGATTTTATTTCAAAATGACCTGTATTTGTGTTTTTTAAAACAATTGTAGTAAAGCATTTGACAAGGTGAAGCGTTAAAAATGATAAAAATGTTAGAAATACTCAATGTTGATGAGAAATATCTAAATATTGCAAGAAATATGTATTGTAAACAAAACAATGCCATGAGGGTTGGCAGTAATAAAGGAGAATTTAAAAAAAAAATCTGCATCAGACAAGGATTTGTAATGTCACTTTATTCTTTCTCTCTGTATACAGGGTATTATGCGAAACACAGCAAGCATGTCAGGAATAGCAGTTGGAAGTTACAATCTGAATAATCTAAGATATGCTTAGATCTGCTAAAGAGATAATAACAAAAGTAAAATATACATCAAAGCAAAAATGGATGGCAGAAGATATATTAAAATTGATGAGCACCAGAAGAAAAAATAAACACAAGATAGAGGGATATCAGAAAATACATACAGAGATAAAAGAGAAATGCATAGTAGCAAAAGAAAACTGACTGAAAAAGTAGTGCACAGAAATTTAATCATATTACAATCAAGACACAATATTACTACATAACAAATTGATTTGATAACAGGGAAAAGAACGCAAACAGTTACTGAGTGTCAAAAATTTAAGACATGGCATGTATTAATGGGAAAAGATCATATAGTACAGAGATAGTCGGACTATAACAAAGAACTTTATGATGACAATAGACCCGAGATAAACATACAAGATAATGGCAAGGGTCCATCAATACTCACAGCAGAAGTAAGGGAGGTCCTAAAACACATGAAATATGGCAAAGCCCCACAACCAGACAATATCACATTAGAGGAATTAGTAACTTTAGGTAACTTTGGAGTAAGTATAATCACTAAACTGCTGAATGATGTATATAATAGTGGACACAGACCTCATGACTTAATTTAGTCCATAATTATAGCCTTGCCAAATAAAACAGGGAACACCAAATGTGAAGAACACAGTACAATCAGCCTCATGAGCCAAATAACAAAAATACTTCTCAGAATTATCACGAAGAGAGTGAGAAACAAAATAATAACAGAAATAAGTCCAGAACAATGTGGCTTTGTATAAGGCAAAGATACCAACAATGTATAACTATATGTTATCTATAATTATTTTGAGAACAATAATACAGAGGTCTATAGAGGTAAAAACAGACCCACACCTCTGTTTTATAGACTACACAAAAGCATTGGAAAAAGTTAAACATAGTGAAGTTATACACCTGTTAGAGAATTTGAACATTGGGAGTAAGGATTTAAGAACATATACTGGCAACAAACAGCAGCAATAGGAGTAGGAAATCAATTTGGCCCCTTTCAACAAAATAAAACAAGGAGTTAGAGAGGGATGTGTACTTTCACCAGACCTGTTCTTTTTATACAGTGAAAAAAAATATGTGCAATAGTTTTGCAATGTGTCTGACTATCTGCTCGCATGCCTGCATACTCAGTTACTCGATGAGCATGATTGTGAAAGTTCAGGCGGGATACATTCGGGAACACTGAATGGATGCAGTGAAGAATTCCTGTATGCGCAAAGTGACTTTCATTTTTGTGCTGGGATATGTGGGAGTCCGGGGTAATGAGAGAGCAGATAGGTTGGCAGCACACGCTGCTACTATGGCGGTTGGCGTTGGTGGAGCGATGGATCAAGCAGAGATTTTGAACGCCCTATGGAAAACGCAAGAGCAAATGACTGTATAAGTAACAATGACTCTTATTCCATGACTAGAATAAAGGAATTTAGTTTGAAATGTGGTGTCACTAGAAAGGAGTGTTTTTGTGAGCAAGAAAGAATGATGGTCAATCAACTGCTTTCAGTTGTATTGAAAGCAGTTGTATTGAGTTCTGTATTTTTCACAGACTCCTTATTCTAGTAGTTTTGTCATACTGTCATTTTAGAAACAACAATTTTTCCACATTTTATTGGTTTGAATTCTGGCATACAGAATTAATAATGATAGAATATATCAATACCATTCCCCTATAGACCCACTGCGCTATGGAAACAATAAGCATAGAGACTCTTCACCATTTTCTAAAAGAGATTGATTTCTTATGTGTTTATTCCGAATGAAATGACATCAGTTCTTGAAGACTTCATTGACACAATTTGTACTAATCATTGTAATATTATGACTAAACATCTGATACAGAATAAGAAGTATGACAGACCAGACATCTGAGGTAGAATAGAAGTTTAACAGACTAGACATCTGAGGTAGAATAGAAGTTTAACAGACTAGACATCTGAGGTAGAATAAGATGTTTAACAGACTAGACATCTGAGGTAGAATAGAAGTTTAACAGACTAGACATCTTAGGTAAAATATGAAGTTTAACAGACTAGAATCTGAGGTAGAATAGAAGTTTAACAGACTAGACATCTGAGGTAAAATAAGAAGTTTAACAGACTAGACACCTGAGGTAGAATAGAAGTTTAACAGACTAGACATCTGAGGTAGAATAAGAAGTATTATAGACTAGACATCTGAGGTAGAATAAGAAGTTTAACAGACTGGAGACATGAACCATCAGTTTTGATACTCTCTGAATTTTCTGGGAAAGAGTCAGTACCTAAGGGTCTTCCCAGAATTCACAGTTCAGTTGTGATATCTGCACCTTTAGCTCTCACACATCTGACTTTAGCATGGTCTATGGATTACCTTGACCTCTATGAAATGGTACAGCTAACTCTAACCCCAAAAATCCGCAGTTGCCTCTTAGGCAGGTAAAATAATTGCTATATTTTTTGCTCTCCTCTTAGGTCCTGGCAACACATGGCAGAGAATTCATTCAAAATTTTAACATAAATGTTCAAGAATAGGACTCACTCATAACTGCAAATAATTGAGCAATGTCTGTCTCACAGCCTGATGGTCCCTGTATGTAGTAGTGCTCATGAAGATCTAACTGAGTCAAGTATGGCTTCAATTTGCCGTACAAAGCCGCTGGTCCTGTTATACCTAGACAAATTCCAATCTGAGAAAAAAGATATACACTGTTAAAAAAAGGAAACGCAACATTATTGCAGACCTAATGGACACCAAATTTTGAACGTGTATCAAAATTATATTTTAAGGAAATAATGTTTCAACCTTGGCATGAAGTATCTCTCAGACTTTAACAATGAAATAATGTTTCAACCTTGGCATGAAGTATCTCTCAGACTTTAACAATGAAATGATGTTTCAACCTTGGCATGAAGTATCTCTCAGACTTTAACAATGAAATGATGTTTCAACCTTGGCATGAAGTATCTCTCAGACTTTAACAATGAAATAATGTTTCAACCTTGGCATGAAGTATCTCTCAGACTTTAACAATGAAATAATGTTTCAACCTTGGCATGAAGTATCTCTCAGACTTTAACAATGAAATGATGTTCATCAAATTTCGTTTGGACTTTTATTCTTTGTGACTGAGACCCTCATCTATATTTCATTTTATATATAATTATTGGCAGTAACATTTTGTTTAATTAATGTAAATCAGTGGAACATTGAGTTACTGAAGGCTTTCATTTATGGATCATGTTCTAGGATTATATTTTAGCAATTTTTGAAACATTTAGTAACAATAGTTGGTAAAATTTTATGATTATAAAAAACCAAACAAAATTATGGCATGACCACTGGAAAGTATTTTTAAAAATGTATTTATAAGTAAAAATTAATGAAACTTTCCTGAAGTATGTATATACGGATATAGCAATAAATATAGCAGTTTGGTGACCTATAAGTGCATAGAATGAGTTTAAATAATGTTTTAAGTAAAATTTCTTATCTAATTAATCACACAATTTCTAGAAAATATATACTTCGTCCGAATTTATTTTAAAAACAATTATCAGATAAATGTTTAACCATTTTAAACATATAGAATGCCGAATATTTACGTATATAGTACATATTATAGGAAGTTATAATTACACGATTCATAATAAAATTGATGACATCAGTCATAGATAAAAATTCATGTTGAAAAATAGGCTGAGGCTGGTAAAATTGTGATTTTACATTTATCTCTTAGGAGTTCTGGAACTTACAATACATCAGCTGTTTTAAGATGTGTTGTCAGGCATATGCACAACATCTCCGTCCCATCTCAGTTGATCCTTCTTAAACTGTTTATGAATTGTTGGAATATTGGTTCTAGTGAGAATTTCAGTATCAGGTACTTTCTTTGACTACTTTATCTTGAGAAGTCTGCATATAAAGCAAGTGTGGGAGTGATTTAACTCTAACCCCCTTTTCTCCTTAGGAAATCAGAAAAGGACATTTAGTGTTAGGGAGCAAGCCTCAATAAAAAAAAGACACCAATAAATAAAGAAACAATTGCCTATGAAAAGGAAAAAAATGATTGTTGTTTGGTAAATCCCACTTTCCTTGCTAAAGACGTATCTATAACCCTATTTATTTGTTGTAAAACCTACTTACCCTGTAAGGTCCCTTCCGATGAATGTAGGCTTTGTTGACCAGGTACTCCTGTACACACTCATATAGAGTGGCATAAGCATCCACATCAAGGACTGCTAAGGCTGTTACCGGACCTAAGAAAGGTTATTATAATTTGTAAGAAATTATTACCATTGTAAGTAAACTCGAGAAATCTATAGTATTTTAAGAAAATGGTGTAATAATTACTTTAAAAAAAAATTATCTTTTCTCTGTTTATTTTATTTTAAAATATTTATGGTTTCAAGCACAAAAAATATAACATTTAGGTGTCCTACAAACTATTAGCCAGGACATTTAGGTGTCCTAGAGAATATTAGCCAGAACATTAGGTGTTGCAGAGAATATTAGCCAGAACATTAGGTGTTGCAGAGAATATTAGCCAGAACATTAGGTGTTGCAGAGAATATTAGCCAGAACATTAGGTGTTGCAGAGAATATTAGCCAGAACATTAGGTGTCAAGAACATATTAACCTAGAAAACTTCCATTTAAATCCTTGGTGACCGACTTCGATGATTGTCAAAACCATTATGATGCTTCAGAAATACAGCAATTGTAGCAATAGTATTACTAAAAATAGCTCGCCTGGAATAGTATTCCAAAATGGCAGCACCCATGAAATACAATTATATAAGTGATTTATGAGTTCATGATGAAGCAATGTATGGCAGATGGTTGAGAAGTTAGAGCGTGGGTCTCACGCCTGTGAGATCCAGAGTTCGATCCGCATTAACGACTGAAGTTTTTTTCTGTCAAACAGAAAATTAAAAAATTCACCCTGTACATGACAGTAACAGTAAGAACATGCAGCCTTTATCACACAGCTACAAATATCTCCTTGAAACTCCCTAATGGGAAACACGCAGTATTTGACAGTTGACAATCATGAAGTAATCAGATTTTTCAAAGATGAGATTTTGCGATATATCAATCAATCAATCAATAAACCCATAACCCTTCAGGGTCGTAGGGGTACCACATTGGATGCTTCAGCACACAGAGTCCTCCAGCGAATTCTATCCTCAGCGATGCGGATGAGTGTGGAAATATCTAGCCCTGTCCATTCCTTGATGTTGTCTGTCCATGTCTTTATTTGGATATATAGAAAGTAATGTAAATCTATGTCTAGCATTATCATAAGTATGATTTCTTTTATTGAAATAATTGTCTATTATAAACAACTTCTATAGTTTGTATTTCATTGGTGCTGTTGGACTTTCAGATTCATTGAGAAAGTACAAACATTCATTATTACACATACATTCATTATTACACATACATTCATGATTACACAAACATTCATTATTACACATACATCCATTATTACACATACATCCATTATTACACATACATTCATTATTACACATACATTCATTATTACACATAGATAGTTTTAAAGCTCTCTCACTTGCATTTGATTTTATACAGAGTTTTAAAAACAGTGATGTCAATGTATTAACAATTTGTGAACACCTTTAGTCATGGAAGATAAGTATGCTCTGAATTGCTGGTCAGTAAAGTATTTTGAAAATTCAACATGGGTCAACTTTTAGGTGTACATACTTGAACATACTCATAAGACACAGAGGAAGTGAAACAAGCTAACTAATTTGACATACATTCATAATGCAGTTCAATCAATCAAGTGCCATGTCGACTGGCGTAGGCATTCATGTTTCTCCACGACTCTCTGTCTCTTGTGTTGTGAATAAGCTCGGTTGGTGAACTTCTACTGTGCCACGATACAAGCCCATCTAGTAACTTTTCTCTTTGTCGTCCCCTATATCTTCTCCCTTTGATCTTTCCAGTGGTTATTAAGTGTTCAAGCTGTGTTATTCTCAGCACATGCCCTAGAAACCTTGACTGTCTGCCCCTAATGTTTGATATGACTGATTTTTATGCCAACTTCAATGACAACCTCTGCATTAGTTTTCTTGGCTGTTCATGGTATTTTCATCATTCTTCTCAGAAACCACATTTCTGTAGCCTCCAATTCACTTTGAATTTTCTTGTTTATAGTCCATGCTTCACATCCATAAAAAAGAATTGGTTCCATATAACATCTCAGCACTCGAATTTGGGTCTGCATTGATAGACTTATATTGCAAAAAATGGTTCTCATTTTTTGGAATGCTGATTTGGCTTGTGCTGTTCGGCTCTTTATCTCACTTGAGCATCTACTTTCTAATGTTAACATGGTGCCACATATTTCACTTTTTCAACTTGTGCTAATTTTGTGTTATTAATTATTATGTTGCATCTTGGTGGTGTATGTCTCTTTGATACAACCATTATTTATGTTTTATAATGCAGTTAAACATGTTTATTTGTGATTTGTAATGTGGTATCTTTGTAGTTCAATCCATCCATCAATAACCCATCAGGGTTGTGAGGCTACTACATTGGAAGCATCAACATACAAGATTCCTCCAGCAATTTATTTCTTTATCATATATGTCCAATCCATGCTAAGTTTTGTTGTTTTACTTTTGAAAATAGTGATTCTTGTGAACCTGTGTGACTACTTTATTTCTCATATACACATTTGTCTTATGCTCTCTATAGGAAATGTGCAAAATTCAATATGATTCCTTGTCAAAAACAACACTGCAAGGAACAAAGGTGGAAGAAGCAGAGTACAAATAAAAGCAAACACAGACAACATCAAGACTGGAAAGAACAAGATGTTTCCACACCTGCCTGCACTGTTGAAGATAGAAATCACTGGAGGAGTCTGTGTGTTGATGCATCCAATGTAACCCTTATGGGTTACTCATGCAATGGGCAATTACTATATAAAAGAATAATATATAATATACAAATAATTAATTTTATTATTTGAAAATTACTGATCAAGAAATCTGACCATACCATAAGCCTCACAGTTTGGCAGCCTATACACAAAGTTTTCAGCATCAACTATCTGGCTTGTCTTTGTCAGCATTCGGTCAAGAATAACAGACTCTGGTTCAAAACACAAATCCATTCTGTGAAAAAAAAAGCATGCAGACATTTGGTCAAAGTTGGTAGTTAGTCTGCTTATAATAGTTGGAGATCAGTGCACTTAATAGGCCCACTATTTTTCCAAATTCACAGGTTATAAAAAGATACTCAATACAATTCAGCTATTTATTATTAGTAAATTATTTCAGTAGAATCTTTTAATGCATCCTTTTATAAAATATTTTTCCATTTAACAAATATATTCAAAATCTCCAATTATTTTTATTCTTTATGGCTTATAACATATAGGGTAACAGGGGGAAAAGCTTCACACTTTTTATGTTTAGCGTATTCTGACAGCTAGACTTTACTATGAGAGACCAAACTGCCAACAGTGTATAGCTTATCCATCCATCTCTCATTCATGAGGTTAATGAAAACATACAGCTACGTGTAGACAGTAGAATGAGAATTTATGAACATTTGTAAAAAAATCACTTTGCCCCATTGTGTTGCAAGGTGTTGCAGGCAAAAAGGGGATACAAATCATTACACTGCAACAGGTCTAGCAAACCAGCAGTGTATAAATGTGTGCTAAGAATTGATTAAATAAATAGATAGACCTAGTTTCGTATCTTTAATCTGAAAAAAAAGTTTGGATAAAAAATATTTTGTGAGTTTAATTTAAAAACAATGTCTTTGTAAGGTGGATGATCATTATAGCCATATATATTAGTCTCTCCCAGCTTTAGATTGGAATCGGCAACTTCTTAATGACATCTGAGAATGTGGATAAATGCACACAAAGAACTTACGTCAAGGTCACAGGTAGACCTAGTTGTAGAAAACAAGGCTCCTCAAATTCCTTGTCGTAAATGACTCCAATTTTAAACTATTAAATATCATAAACATCTCTCTTAAACACCATATGCTGATCTACAGTAACTGAAATACTAAAGTTTTAAAATTTGTCCTTTTCTGAATCATAATCTATGAAGAAATAATGAAAAATGGTGGCACTGAAGTTGGCCTACACATTTCTGTTTCCAAATGTGAAAGGTAGAATACATTACGACTGCATATTTATATCGCTGCAGAAAACTAAGGAACAATAACTCTACACTTACTATAATAGCATGATTGGAAATAAACATGGATGATTGTTGTACTTGTACATGTACTTTGACATAGACATTTGTTGACGTCGGATCTCTATCGCTAGATGACATTTGTAGACCACGGGTTGCTACAGGTTAATGTTGCATGGCTTCCAGAAGAAGAAAGACTCACTATATTGGCATGTCATCCACTGAGAGTTTAATGTTGCATAAGTGCTGGCCTGACAGGCCAATAGTCACATCCTCATGCATCAGACCTTCTGCATGCTGAGAATATGGAATTAAAATACAGATTCTTAGATGTATTTTAGACTAAAATATAGAAGGATTATTCTGGAAGTTAACAGGTATGTTATACCATCTGTATGACCCCACCTCATGGCACAGGCTCGTAACTTTGTGATGAGACTAGGAAATGGATTTTGTGGAGGTTCTCTTTCTTGGAAAGATTCCCTTAGAAACATCTCCCATGTTTCATCCAGATGTGTGTCAACAATATACTGCAATAAAATAGTTGAGTAAAGTGTTCAAAATTTATTATTTCAACATTAAAAAAATATATAATATAAAACACACACATACAATAGTAGCCTTATTTTCTGATCAGAATTAACATGTGTGCACTCAAGGTAAACCCTCTAGGTTTTCATTGACATGTGTGCACTCAAGGTAAACCCTCTAGGTTTTCATTGACATGTGTGCACTCAAGGTGACCCCTCTAGATTTTCATGTTCTGAAGTTATAACACTAAGGATAATGAAATGTTGTTCTATCTATGTGATATGTCCTTTGCAGAATGATATCCTCACTGCCACCATGTAAGACTCTCAGTTCTGAGTAAGCTGCCCAACCTCTTCCAGTGTCATGTTCAGAAGATCTTTGATATCCTGTGCCAATCATAGTCTTGGTCTGCCTCTTGTTCTCTTCACTGGAACTTTTCCCTCAATAATTAATCTTTCTAAACCACTATGCCTCTTTAAATGTTTAAAAATATATTAGAAATATGTTAGCTTGCATGTTTTTATTTTTTTACAGCTTTGAGGAGCCATTCTTGTTCTATATTCAGGGTTTTGTGGATCTTGTTTCTGCTTTGGTTTATCTTTCTGTTCATCATATTCTTAAGATATTTCTATAACATTTCATTTTCAATGCCAATATTTTCTTTTCCATTGCGAATGTCACTGTCCATGTTTTACAACCATATGTTGACACTGAAAAAAATATACCTTCTTAACAATTGTAACTTTTTTTCTGTTTGCCATAGATTTGTCATTTGATGTTCAATGTGGAGGCCATTGCTAATTTCTTATTTTATCTATCTATATGCTTTAGCCCGTATTGGCCTTGCGGCGTCAGGGGTAGAAGAGCTCTGAACATGGCCTTCCTGCGTGCTGTTTGTAAGCTTGTTCCTGTGGCTTCTTTAATTTCTATCTTTTACATGGTCTACCTCTGGTTTTATAGCTGTTGTGTCTCTGTGGCATGCTGTCTGTTGGTAGTCTGCAAGCATATGTGAAAACCACTTGATCTGTTGTCTTTTGATGTGTTCCAATGCAGGTATTGTTTTGTTATCTGTCTGATGTTATCGTTTCTAATTCTATCTCTTAAAGACACTCCGAGTATTCTTCGTAGACGTGTCATATTATTAATCTCTTATTATTTGTACTTATTAGTTTTAAAAATAATTTTGTTACTTTCACTAATAAAAGTAATAAGTCAAAATACTCAATGTAAAATATTGTATTTGAAGTCACAAGAACTTATTCAACATCGTGGCCCAATAGGGGCCTTTAAAAAGAAGTGAATAAATAGAAAAATTATGTTACACAATAAATATGCTGGATGGCCCCTACAAAATGTTCAGTATATTTGGCAACAACAAAAAAAAAGTAAATGAACTTTTCATTTTTTTAAAATAAAATATTTTCTTTTCTTTGTGAGAGCAATTCGGTCTATTCATTGGGTTTAACTCAATATTTTTGCTTATTCCTTCAATATTTTTGCTTATTCCTTCAATATTTTTGCTTATTCCTGTATTTATAAAGTTTCTTATTGGACCACAATGTAGAATAAGTCCTTGCTCCTTCATTTACAATACTTTACATTGAGTATTTTTACATATTTCTTAGTTTGATTAGTAATAGTAACAAAATTAATATTATCGTGTGTTATAATTTATTATTTGTTTTACTGCAGCACTCTCCACTTGTTGAATATTCTTCAGGCACTAATGGTTCTTATTATATTATTAATTTGTACCAGCTCTCATGTTTGAGAAACTAAGTTATGCTAGATTTATACTCAATTATTCACAAAAAAAAAGGTTTAGAACAAATGTTATGTCAGTCAAACACCATAGTGAGTCACAAAACCTTTTCCTCAATGCAAAAAAGACAAAAATAATGCATGTAAGCAGAGATGAAATTACACATAGAATAGTGATTGACAAAGAGAAACTAGAGAATGTAAACAACTTTGAATATCTAGGGTCAACCATCAACACCACAGAAGATTGCGTGGCAGAGATAAGAAAGAGATTAGCAATGGCACTACAAAAACCATTACAGATGAAAAGTCTATGGCAAGGAGCACACAGATAAACAGTTACAACTACTAAGAAGCTACATCTTGTCAGTGGTAACGTACGGTTGTGAGACGTGGGCAATGATATCGATAATGGAAAAGAAATTATCTGCATTCAAAATGAAATGCTATAGAAATGTCATAAGAATATCATGGACAGAAAAAATAACTAATGCAGACGTCTGCAAAGATCTGAACATAGAAGTAAACTGGCTGCTAAAACTATTTAAAAATGAAAATTTACATATTTCGGACATAAAAAGACACAATAGTTTGGAAAGATTAATCATGGAGGAGAAAGTTCCAGATAAGAGAACAAGAGGCAGACCAAGACTATGATGGACACAGGACATCGAAGAACTTCTGTACATGACACTGGAAGAAACTGGGCATCTCGCACAGAACCATGAGGCTTACAGAATGACTGGCAGTGAGGAAATGTTCTGCAAGTGACACGTCACATAGAGAGATTCTCATGTTCTATCATCTCTCATGTTTGTGAAACTAAGTCAGGCTAGAATTACATTCAAGAATTCTCATGTTTGTGAAACTGTCAGGCTAGAATTACATTCAAGAATTCTCATGTTTGTGAAACTAAGTCAGGCTAGAATTACATTCAAGAATTCTCATGTTTGTGAAACTGTCAGGCTAGAATTACATTCAAGAATTCTCATGTTTGTGAAACTAAGTCAGGCTAGAATTACATTCAAGAATTCTCATGTTTGTGAAACTAAGTCAGGCTAGAATTACATTCAAGAAATCTCATTTGTGAAACTAAGTCAGGCTAGAATTACATTCAAGAATTCTCATGTTTGTGAAACTAAATCAGGCTAGAATTACATTCAAGAATTCTCATGTTTGTGAAACTAAGTCAGGCTAGAATTACAGTCAAGAATTCTCATGTTTGTGAAATTAAGTCAGGCTAGAATTACATTCAAGAAATCTCATTTGTGAAACTAAGTCAGGCTAGAATTACATTCAAGAATTCTCATTTCTACCATTTCTCATGTTTGTGAAACTAAGTCAGGCTAGAATTACATTCAGGAATTCTCATATTCTACCATTTCTCATGTTTGTGAAACTAAGTCAGGCTAGAATTACAGTCAAGAATTCTCATATTTGTGAAACTAAGTCAGGCTAGAATTACATTCAAGAATTCTCATTTCTACCATTTCTCATGTTTGTGAAACTAAGTCAGGCTAGAATTACATTCAAGAATTCTCATATTTGTGAAACTAAGTCAGGCTAGAATTACATTCAAGAATTCTCATTTCTACCATTTCTCATGTTTGTGAAACTAAGTCAGGCTAGAATTACATTCAAGAATTCTCATATTCTACCATTTCTCATGTTTGTGAAACTAAGTCATGCTAGACTTACATTCAAGAAAACTGATTCCTTAGCCACGGTTTTAGGAGATGAACTGGTTTCCACTAATTTGCTGACTAGAAGAGCTGAAATAATAAAATGTAATTCATGAAAATATGTTGCAACACAACACGACTCATACAGAGAGAATTGGGTTCAGTACCCAAGGGCCCACTACAAAGCCCCTCGCCCAAGATTCACATTTTACCTGTCTCTGGGTAACATATGCAATGGCAAAGAGTCAAAATACACAGACTGTGCCTGATGATGGATTGGAAAGCCATCTCAAGCAAAGGAGGCGCATGAGTGAGAGATGCACAGGTCAAATTCCAGACCCATGACATGTTTGGCAAAGCAGTAGGAAGATGTATCAACATTAGTCTAATTCAACCATCACCATTACCCAACTCGCTAGCCCATATGGAAGATATTAGGTCTGGGATCTAGGGACACAAAGGATGGTAATGGAATGGACTTCCTACATGAGGAACATCTCGCTGGCTGTGAAGAGCCTTGTCAGAGGATAGACAAACAATGGGTGACCCAAGCAAAATACCTGCTCGCCTAGTCTAGTCTCATGTACACCCCCCCCCCCGAGTAGAAGGCAACTCCAACAGGCATTACACCAAGCCAAAAGGTGAAACCTCCTGGGTATGAAAGAAAGCTCAGAAGCTCCCCCATTGCACATAAGGAAGTAAAAACTAATTGCTCGTAATTCCTGTGGTTCTCAGACAAACAAAAATAAATGACACAACACGAATAAATCATAGACACACATGTAGCTGTGTTGATTGATTAGAAGCACATAAACACACCTGTAGCTCACATACAGGTTATGAAAATAAGTCATTCTAGATTTACACTCAAGTATTCTCATGTTCTACCAGCTCTCATTTCTGTGAAACTAAGTCATTCTAAACTTAGACTTGTCTGTAAAAGTGCATGAGGCAGAGGAATCCAAATGGGTCAATGGCTCAAACGGCAAAACAGCAAGGTGTGTGGCGCACACGAGACACGTTCAGGGCATAACAATGAATGTTGGCCGGCCACCGTAGAAAATACTGGAACTTTCTCACATATATCCAAAAAACCAAGCAACGGACCAACAAAATAAATTATTTTGGATACATTAAAGGACATGACACCCTGTTGAAAACTTTACTTGATGGTAAAGTCGAAGGGAGGCGAGAAAGAGGTAGACAGAGATACAAGTGGGAGAGTAACATCACAAGATGGACAGGGTACAGTCTAGCAGAGTGCACCACCAAAACAAGAGACAGGGGAAATTTGAAGTTTGTTGCAGCCAACCTTCATTGCGGAGATGGCACTTGATGAAGATGATCTCACATAAACACATTCATTAATTGATTGAAAGCACATAAACACAACTGTAGCTCACATAAACACACCTGAAGCTATGTTGATTGAATTGAAACTATATACAGAATGTTCAACAAGATTTTGAGGATGTTCCAGGTGTAGTGGTTAAGCTGTGCTCAAGAGGCCACATTTAAATTTCTCTTACAATATGTTGCTTATAAATTGGATATTTGGGGGGGGGGAGATCCCTTGGCAATTATCATTTGAAGTTACACAGTTATGAGTGCCAGGTATGGTTCTCCTGGCAAGCTTTGTGCTATTTCATTGAGATGGATGGAGTAAATATGGGGTAAATCTAGTATTATGAAGTCAATCCAGTATGACTTCAACCCTTTTCTTTTGTTTCAGATAAAACTAGATCATCATCAGATCTAGGTAATCTAGGCAGGGTAATCTCAACCTAATAGTCCCACTATTTCTTCAACCTTCATGATTCAAGACCAACCACTGGGAGATGACACAAGTGAATTCTGTCCATTTGTCTGAGTTGTCTTCCCATCTTCTCTCCTGTCTGCACTTTTTTCTTATACTTAGCACTGCACACTGCATGATGGTTTTACGGTTTCTCCTGTCTGCATTGCTTTCTTTTACTTGGTACTGCACATTGCATGATGGTTTTAAGGTTTCTTCTTGATTCTTGATTAGGAACAAGCATACTGGAACAGGGAATAAATGTAAGGCTGCTAACAGCTTATTGCTGTTCTCACACATCTAGAGCTGTGAACAGCGTGATGTTGTTTTCATAAATCTAAGACTGTCAACAACTTACTGCTGTTTACATAAATGTAAGGCTGTTAACAGCTTATTGCTGTTCTCACACATCTAGAGCTGTGAAGATCTTGATGCTGTTTTCATAAATCTAAGACTCAAGTATTTACTGCTTATTTTCATAAATCTAAGACTCAAGTATTTACTGCTTATTTTCATAAATCTAAGACTGAAAAGCTTGATGTTGCTTTCATAAATTTAAGACTCAACAACTTACTGCTGTTTTCATAAATCTAAGACTGGAAAGAGCTAGAGGTTGTTTTCATAAATCTAAGATTGACAACAAATTACTGTGGCTTTCATAAATGTAAAATGGACAACAAATTACTGCTATTTTAATCAATCTAATGCTATCAACAATTCACTGTTGTTTTCATAAATCTAAGACTGTCAGCAACTTACTGCTGTTTTCATAAATCTAAGACTGTCAGCAACTTACTGCTGTTCTCATGTTTCAGTATGTTCTCATCTTCAAAACCATGTTTCATGACAGTTGCCTTTGGAATCCGGTCCTGTCAAAATACATTTAAAGGGTCTCTTCACACTTTATTTACATGTGGGTTTTTCTTCCCTGCAGTAATACATTTAAAAGTAACTATAAAATTTGAGATTTTAGTGGTTTACTTGCAGAACTGACTGTTTTAGTGGCTTACCAACAGAATGGGTCTGCTTAACTAGCTGATTTAGTGACTGACTGGCAGAAGGATCTACTTAACTGGCTGTTTTAGTGGCTTACCAACAGAAGGAGTTGTTTAACTGGCTGTTTTAGTGGCTTACCAACAGAAGGGGTCTGGTTAACTGGCTGTTGTAGTGATTTTTGGAGATAATGAATAAATAAATAATAATTGTAGCATAAGGCAGTGGGGAATTTGCTAAAAACAAAAATAACAGTCTTATGATGGAAGTGTGTAAACAAAAACTACAGTCTAATGATGGAAGTGCGTACCATAAGGATGGTAAAAAACTGGCGGGAAATGCAGGCTTATCCTCATGCATGCATACTGAGTGACTCAATGGGTAATATTCAGAAAGTCAAATCATTGCAGGTGAAGTACATTGACAATGGGTGGTGTCATTGGAGAGGACTAAGAATTGGATCTCACTGAGAAAAATAACATCTTTGTTCACAGACTTGCAGGTGTGGAGGGAATTTAGAGAGCAGACAAAATCACTTTCATCTATGTTCCCAGACTTACAGGTGTTGAGGAAATTTAGAGAGCAGATAGGTTGGCTGGTTCAACTTCTACAACAGGTGGTCAACTTATGGACAGAGCAGACATACTCAATGCTCTATGAGAATCTGCATGATCGGAGGGTTTTTATGTCAATGAGCATGAATCAGTATAAGAATGCATGAATTGGTAAAGAAGTTCAGCGTAGAACAAATAGAACACATCACACAAATTTTAAAAAAAATACTCAACCTACGCAAAACAAAAACTATCAGCTAACCTGCTACACCCTGAGAAATTGGAGCGCCTATGCACATGGCCGGTATGCAAAGATGATAATCAATATACCTAAAGCTAAACTGTAGCATATCCTGCATAGGATATTTGGTTTCTGTCCCAGGAGATGGACCTACATATTTTTACAAAATGTGTAATGAAATATATGGGATAATAAAGGAGACCCACCTGTTTCCTTTTTTAAATATCTGATTATTTCCCTTGGTCATACTTATTTTGTTTGTATCATTTATGGATAGTTGTTTTTAATAATTTAAAGCCAAGAAATTGGGGGAAATGTTATCCCTAACCCTAATTGTAATATGCTGTACAGACACATTCCACTGTACCACCTTATTCTTGCTCTTCTGAAGTTCACAGCATCTGCAGAATTGACATACCGTCAGTATGGAATTTTCGTAAAATCTGCTGTTTGTGTTCTAACAGTGCAACAGTAGAAATTTATAACAGTGCACTCCATGCAAATTCTTCAAACAGCATAGTAAGTTAAGGTCATAACTTGGCATCCGAGAGTGCTTCTCACGGCTGTAACAAGTGTACTACATCTTTTTACATCGAAGGCAAGATCAGCATAAACACAGAGGCCATTTTGTAACTAGGAGCGTGACACCAGCAGAGTGATGTCAAAAATTACTAAAAATTTAAGATCTGTACCAATTTTTAAAAAAGTGTGAAATGTATGCCCTTCACCTTGGATTGGACTGATATTTAATCCCTGGGGATTATCGCTTAAAGCTACGAAGCAATGTGTTTTGAATGGTATTCTCAGCAAATTCTCCATCACAGGCAATTGTGCATCTGGACCATTCAGAAAACAATAGTAAACTACTGAAATAAATACTGCCAAAATATCACTACAAGCAAAAAATACTGAGTTGATGACTGCATCCTGAATAGGATATGCTACCTTGTTTATTTAAGAAAAATACTGATAAAAATAAAACTATTGATAAAATACAGCAGCCATATATAGCATTACATCACAACAGAAGGTTTTAGGCAGTCCCACCCAACAGAGGTAACAATAACCCAGAATTTATAGCACTACATCACAGCTGAGGGTATTATACTATACCATCCCATAGATGTAAAAGTAAGCCAGAATTATCACATTACATCACAGCAGAATGGTTTTAGACTATCCCATCGCATAGACTTAAAAGTAACCCAGATTAATACCATTACATTACAGCAGAATGTTTTTGATTGTCCCATCCCAATAGAGGTAAAAAGAACCCAGAATTATAGCATTACATCACAGCAGAAGGTTTTAAACTGTCCAATCCTATAGACTTAAAAGTAACCCAGAATTATAGCAATATAAAACCCAGCAAAACGTTTTAGACTATACCACCACATAGACTTAAAAGTAACCTAGAATTATAGCAATACATTGCAGCAGAAGGTTTTAGATTGTCCCATTCTATAGAGGTAAAAGTAACCCAGATTTATACCATTATATCACAGCAGAAGGTTTTGTGACAGAGGGTGACAATGGGAGAAAATATTAGACAGTGTGACAACCTGGCATGACAGGAAAACAACAATAATCTTGATACATAATGCTGGCGATAGAGAACTGTGGAGAGCCATGATCACCTATGCCGGCCAGCATGGCACCTGATGATGATGATACTATAGAGGTAAAAGTAACCCAGAATTAAAGAATTACATCACAGCAGAAGGTTTTAGATTGTCCCTTCCCTATAGAGGTAAAAGTAATCTATAAGCCATGCCTAAGTGAGATATATCTGGTAAAAGTTGCAGACATTACAGCGAAGCTGTAAACCAAGATACAATGTATTTATTCTACAGACTACATCCTGCAAGAGTTTGAGGATAAACACACAAAAATAATGAGCTCACAATCAATAAAAACATTAACCAGTCATACATTTTCTGTGTTTCAACCTGTCATACATATCCTGTTTGTAATTCCATTCTCTGTAATATCCATTGTTGTAACCATAGATAACGAAGATATAATGTTCAGATATGAATCTATATTGTTAAGATATGAATCTATAATGTTCAGATATGAATCTATATTGTTAAGATATGAATCTATAATGTTCAAATATGAATCTATAATGTTCAGATATGAATCTATATTGTTAAGATATGAATCTATATTGTTAAGATATGAATCTATATTGTTAAGATATGAATCTATAATGTTAAGATATGAATCTATATTGTTAAGATATGAATCTATATTGTTAAGATATGAATCTATATTGTTCAGATATAAATTTACATTAAGATATGCTGCAATATATGTGTTCTGAAAATTATGAAAATGGGAGTCACCAGAGTAGAGGGAAAACACAAGTGTCTTTTCTGAAATTAATCCACAACCAACATCAGAATGGGACACTGAGCACTTACACTAACAGTTGACTGGGACACTGAACACTTATACTCACATCTGACTGGGACACTGAGCACTTATACTCACATATGACTCTGACACTGAGCACTTGTACTAACAGATGGCTGGGACACTAAGAACTTATACTCACAGATGTTTGGGACACTCATCACTTATACTCACAGATGTTTGGGACACTCATCACTTATACTCACATATGTTTGGGACACTCATCACTTATACTCACAGATATTTGGGACACTCATCACTTATACTCACAGATGTTTGGGACACTCATCCCTTATACTCACAGATGTTTGGGACACTCATCACTTATACTCACAGATGTTTGGGACACTCATCACTTATACTCACAGATGTTTGGGACACTCATCACTTATACTCACAGATGTTTGGGACACTCATCACTTATACTCACAGATGGCTGATGGACTGGCAAGCTTAGCATATACGTGAATGAATGTCTTCAGTTATAATTATATGAATGATTTCAGTTATGATTATATGAATGTCTTAGTTATGATTACGAACCAGCAATGTACTTCAGACAAACCCACAAGTTATCATTCTCCCCAAGCAGATGATGAATGGGTGTGAATGCTGATGGTTTCTCTGGCTTCCTGTTTGAGCATTCCCTAATGCAATGCACATTGACTAATCAAGAATAAAATAAACAAGTAAAAGTACCCTTGGTCCAGCAGATTGAGAGGCCCTGGTGTTAGATGCTGGTCTAGGAATGGCATCAGGAAAACTTGCATGTAACTGATCAATTTGATCCTGGAACATATAACAATACAATAGGATATACAATATAACAGTAGCAAATTTGTACCTCAATGTCAATTAGTATTTTTTATTCTTTACCTTCATGCATTTCCTTCTTTGCCATACTATATTTATAAGCCACCATAAAAATGGAGGTTTTATCAGCTTAATGTCACAGCAGGTGTGTCTAAATGACAGTTCTAGTATTTTATCAATTTACTGTCACAGCAGGTGTGTCTAAATGACAGTTCTAGTATTTTATCAATTTACTGTCACAGCAGGTGTGTCTAAATGACAGTTCTAGTATTTTATCAGCTTACTGTCACAGCAGGTGTGTCTAAATGACAGTTCTAGTATTTTATTGGCTTAATGCCACAGCAGGTATGTCTAAATGACAGTTCAAATGGTTCAATGGGATTCTGTGAGAACAAAAACTGTATGGATGCCATTTTTACACTTGGACAACTGGCAGAAAAAACAACTGAAAACAACAAAGAATTGTTTATTGCATTTGTCGATCAAGAAAAAAGTTTTTGACAGAGTAGACAGACAATGTGTGTGTCCAATGCAATGGAACACTATAAATGCAGAACTGAATTTGAGTACTGATATGTTATACTGAACCAATTCTTTTCTTTGTATGTGAAACATGGACTGTAAACACAAACATTGAACATGAACTGGAGGCTACAGATATGTGGTTTCTGAGAAAAATACCATAGACAGCTAATGTAGAAAACTAATGCAGATGTTCTCATGGATGCTGGCATAAAAAGATCAATCATATCAAACATTAGGGGCAGACAGTCAAGGTTTCTAGGGCATGTGCTTAGAAGAACAAAGCTTGAACACTTAATAACGACAGGAAAGGTCAAGGGGAGAAGAGACAGGGGATGACAAAGGGAGAAGTTGCTAGATGGACTAGTATTGCATCATGGTAGAAGTCAGTGAAAACAAACATATATGAAGCACACAAAAAAAGCCATTTACAGAGAACTTTTCTACGCCTGACACTGCAAGACATAAAGGGTATAAAGCAAAAAGAAAGAAAGAGATGATTCAGGTGGTACAGGTAGATAGAATCTATGGGTAGGTACTAAACAGAAAGCTGTTTAAGTCCACCGGAGTCCGAGCAGCACAATTCATTGTGGTGTAAACATATCAGCTGCTCACGCTTATCCTCATACTGAGGAATACGGAAAAAAAAGATGGTACGGTAGGTAGTCAATATTGTTGATAAAGATGATATCATTATTTCATAATTTACTTTACATGTATTAAAATATTTAATTTATTCAATCATCATCATCAAGTGACATCTCCCCATTGAAGGTTGGCTGCAACAAATCCACATCCTCTGTCTCATGCTGTAGTGGTGCACTCGGCACATCTTTTAACATTCAATTCCTTCAATACTGTCACACTAGACAGGACATATAAACAGGCAAATTATTATTTTCAGAACGTAGTATACTTTATTGATGATTTGAAAACAAATATTAGGTCCAATCCCTGATCAGCTGCCTACTGTCTTATTTTTCTTTTGATTATTTCCCTTGGTTATGTTTGTCGGACAACAAGTATTTATTTATTAGCCAAAATCCTAACCCACACTCACACAACTCTCATAACCCTAACCCATACAACTCTCCTAACTCACACAGCTCTCCTGACTGTAACTCATACAACTCTCTTAACTTATACAACTCTCCTAACTCATACAACTATCCTAACCCTAACTCATACAATTCTCCTAACTCACACAGCTCTCCTAACTCATACAACTCTCCTAACTCATACAACTCTCCTAACTCACACAGCTCTCCTGACTGTAACTCATACAACTCTCCTAACTCATACAACTCTCCTAACTCATACAACTATCCTAACTCATACAACTATCCTAACTCATACAACTATCCTAACTCATACAACTCTCCTAACTCATACAACTCTCCTAACTCATACAACTCTCCTAACTCATACAACTATCCTAACTCACACAACTATCCTAACTCATACAACTATCCTAACTCATACAACTCTCCTAACTCATACAACTCTCCTAACTCATACAACTATCCTAACTCATACAACTATCCTAACTCATACAACTATCCTAACTCATACAACTCTCCTAACTCATACAACTCTCCTAACTCATACAACTATCCTAACTCATACAACTCTCCTAACTCATACAACTCTCCTAACTCACACAACTATCCTAACCCTAACTCATACAATTCTCTTAACTCACACAGCTCTCCTAACTCATACAACTATCCTAACCCTAACTCATACAATTCTCTTAACTCACACAGCTCTCCTAACTCATACAACTATCCTAACTCATACAACTCTCCTAACTCACACAGCTCTCTTAACTCATACAATTCTCCTAACCTAAACTCTCACAACTCTCCTAACCCAAACTCACACAACTCTCCTAACACATATAACTTTCTTAACTCATACAACTCTCCTAACCCAAACTCATACAATTTTCTCAACTCACACAACTCTCCTAACTCTAACTTATATTTCATCATCATCATGTGACAAGAGCTACCTGCTCACAGCTAAAAGGATTATTTCATCATCATCATTAAATAAATTCAGAGTATAACTGAAAATAGTAGGAATGTCAAAATATTTGGCTAACCTTCAACAAAGGGCACCAATGAAGCACATCCTCTGAGAGTCTCATAAGTGTGGTTAGCATAAAATTATGCTGGTCACGTAACATTAACACCATCAAGTTGAGGTGCGACAGTGACCCCAACTCATCATCTGTCACATCAAGTACACTGGTCACTTGTGATGACATGGCCTTGCCAATTGCTTTCAAATCAGAACTGCATTCATGTCTGAAGGACAATCATAATTTTTATGACTTTTGTGCATTATTTCACAGTAAGGGGCTGGTAGAGAGAGAGAGAGAGAGAATACCAGGCAGCTTTACCACATGGCATAAAAAGTGACAGCAACAGCAATGCCTGACAGTAGAAGCTGCAGAACCAATGTAATTAGTATACTGGTTCTCATTAGAGCAAAGGTCATGTACAAATTCTTCCCAGTTTACCCTGTCCTTAGATTTCTTCTCCAAGTCTTCCCTTGTGATGCCAATCTTAGAGTTTTCACCATCTTTCTTCTCTTTCCCTGTGGTATGTCAAATGATGTATTCTCTCCAGAAACGTTGTCTTCCCAATGAACTCCCTGAACATCTCTCTGTTTTTGGCCATACAGCTTGCATTTTCTAATGGCATATTCATGTTATCTTTAATGTCATCAATCCATCTTCTTCTCAGTCTGCCCTTTCTCCTTTTACCAGGTGCTCTGTCCTCCTTAATTTGTTTTTAGAAGTTTGCAAATTTTAAAATTCTCAATGGATAAATCAAAATTCTCTGTGGATCCCATGTCTTGCAATAAATCTTTCTGCCTTCCTTAGAGTGTGTCTAATCCATCTTTATTTCATAGAAATGATTGATTCAAGAAGTGATTCAGTTATTGTAGGTACTTTTTTTTTCATTTTCTAGATATGATTGATTCAAGGTGAGATTCACAGTTATTGCAGGCAATTTTTCTCCCAAACAGTTCTATGATCATGCTTGAAGAAATTTGTACCAGAACAAATCTAGGAATTTAAGCAGCATTTAATGCCTAAGATGGATGTGTCAGATCATTGCCACAAATAAATGGTGACACAACGCATTTCCATTCTCTAGACTACATCCTGCTGAATATCTAGTAAAACCATTGTCCAGAGATCCAGTGTGAGTTTGAGAAAAAAACACTGAAGAATAGGAAGAATAAGCAGCATTGTAATATTAACCACATTTTCCTTGAGGGTACTGCTGGTCAAAGAATTATACAGACTTGAGAACATATTAATTGTATGCCTGTACACTGTGAACATTAACTTTACTTACTACAGACAGAATGTAATTAAGATTCTTGATCAGCCATTATAACCACCTATTTACACACCACTCAAAATGTCAATCAGTTCAAAAAAATTGTTGCGTCAACTGATTGGCTATATGGAGTGAACCAGTTAAATATCTACAGCTCAGAAACATCATGATGTGTCATGTTTACTAGCAAAGAAAGATAGTGAAAAAAAATCAGTATGGAAGACTACTAGGGCAGCACGGGCAAGACGGCTCAGCTGGGTTTTTTACAAGCCTATGGGATTTTCCGGTAGCACACATGACTAGTCAGGCGGTAGCATTCCGACCTGTAATACAATGAGGTTTGATAGGTCAATTGTCAACAATGCGGAAAAATATTTGTTAACTTAAGTTTGATCAATTTTTTTTTCAACATCTGGCACTACTCCTGCTGTTATCTTTGATATCGTGATTTTTAAAATGTTTAAACAGAAATATATGTTGCATTGTTAAGTTCTTAAGTTCATTATCTTGTCAGGCTAATTTTAATAAGTTGACAAAATAAGTTGACAGCTACAAATTCAGATTCTGCTGTATTAAATACCGGGTAACACTTTTGTTCATTCTACATCTATTCTGAATGCAGAACACCACATGTTTGTGGTTCTAAAATATGATAAAAAATAAAATATATGACAATCAACAGCTGATTTTTTTACTTCTTAAATATTCTGATGGCTTCCTTATCTATTCTTTGAAGAGTATACACGCATACACATTATAAATTGTTTTTGTGCTTTAATTGTGATAAAAAGTTCATAGATTATGAGCATAATTATGTGTTTAGCTTTGTGAGCTGCTTGTGTGTGGAAATATTATTCATTTGCATTGAGTGGTTTATGGAAATATAGATTCATTTGCATTGAGTGGTTTATGGAAATATAGATTCATTTGCATTGAGTGGTTTATGGAAATATAGATTCATTTGCATTGAGTGGTTTATGGAAATATTATTCATTTGCATTGAGTGGTTTATGGAAATATAGATTCATTTGCATTGAGTGGTTTATGGAAATATAGATTCATTTGCATTGAGTGGTTTATGGAAATATTATTCATTTGCATTGAGTGGTTTATGGAAATATAGATTCATTTGCATTGAGTGGTTTATGGAAATATTATTCATTTGCATTGAGTGGTTTATGGAAATATAAATTCATTTGCATTGAGTGGTTTATGGAAATATTATTCATTTGCATTGAGTGGTTTATGGAAATATTATTCATTTGCATTGAGTGGTTTATGGAAATATAGATTCATTTTTAACCAAAGTGAGAATATAGAGAATGCAGATAATTTACGTATATAATACATATTCTAGGAAGTACAATAAATAATTCATAGTACAGCTAATAACATCAGTCGTAGATATCAACTCATACTGGAAATAATGCTTGCAAAACCTTGATTTTGCCCCTAGTCTACTAAGAGTTATTGAGAATGTTCATTGAGGCACTAAGCATGCATGAGAATAGTCCTGTTACATAAGCCATAACAGTGTTTCCGTCACAGCTACTATCTCCATTGTGAGACTGCTCATGATTGTAGTAAATGTGCAGTCGGATTCCTTGACTGTTTTCACATTTGACATTTGTATATTCTGCACAAACTGACAAGTATAGGCCTAAAGAATACAAAATGTTGATAAATACACACTTTTCCACATCACGAAAATTCTAATAACTAAATATCGTGAGAGCTGAAAAGAAAAAACTTACAAACTGAAAGCAAGAATTTCGTCAATATCATTCCTGTACTCAATCAAGAAAGGCCGGACTTTGTGTCTATCTGATCTCTTGTGATAAGAAACAAATAATAGATTATATAACAATTAATAATAAGATTGTGCTGGAATTTTCTGTGTGTGTTTGTTCTCAAACTCCCACTGGATCTCTCTTATAGCAGGATGGTCCCACTAGATGTCTAGAGCATGGAAATGCTTTGTATCACTGCTTTATTTGTGCTAATGGCCTGACAAATCCAACTTCAGTGGGAGGCTAGCTTTCTTTTTAAACATCCTGCCAAAAGCTTCTTTAATCATAGGCCCTATTTCAAAGGGTGATCACTTCATTACAATTTACATCAAGTTTCTGAAGTCTGTGCCTTTCAACTTACATTGAATGCTACATGTCAAAATGCTAAAGGTTGGACACTGTTGTTAAGATCTTGATGTGTAAAATAGTTGGCAAATGATCCAGGAATCCTTCAGTAAGTTTTATAACCAGCAAAATATTTTTCCATAAATATTTAAAAAAAATTATGACACCCATGTGTTGCTATGCAAGGATAGCAAAGAATAGCAACACAGGTACCCATAATGTGAATAGCAACACAGGCACCCATAATGTGAATAGCACCACAGGTACCCATAATGTGAATAGCAACACAGGCACCCATAATGTGAATAGCAACACAGGCACCCATAATGTGAATAGCAACACAGGCACCCATAATGTGGTAGGAGGCAACTGAGGGTATTTTTAGGTGAAGTCGGCTGTCCCATCTCAACTGAGGGTATTTTTAGGTGAAGTCGGCTGTTGCATCTCAACTGAGGGTATTTTTAGGTGAAGTCGGCTGTCCCATCTCAACTGAGGGTATTTTTAGGTGAAGTCGGCTGTTCCATCTCAACTGAGGGTATTTTTAGGTATAGTCGGCTGTCCCATCTCAACGAGGATTAAAAGTAATCCAAGATCCACAATAAAGTAGGATGCCCAAGATTAAAAGGCCCAGAGTTTGCAGCCAAATTGTATACCATGACACAAAACATTCAATTCTCTGAATTACATTGTGTATATTTGTAGGAGTTTGAGATAAATGCAGAAGAAGCAGAAAGGTGAAAAGGCTAAAACATAGAGGATTAACTTAATTGTACATGAGTTACCCATATGTACTCCATCTCTCAATGAAGTGGTAAATAACCTGTCAAGAGTACAACTTCAGAGCACGTAATTCCGTGTCTTCAAGCGATAATCCCCACGGATCTCCAAGAAAATCCACTTTATAAACAAGATGTTGTGACAGGATATGAATCTGTGACCATTTGAATACAAAGTGAATGGCTTAACCTCTACACCAGGGAGATCCACAGAAGAGGAAGAAAATACCATACAAACATGAAAACTGTATGCATTATTAACCTTTTGGATGAATTTTCTAAAAAAAATAATAAAAAGATCTTTCCTTCAAACATGTTGTTCGTTCATTACATGATGATGATGACGACCATTTGCTACATCCAGTTTATGAAATTCAGTTAGGGTTTTGTCCTTGACTACGAGTTCATAGATGGTTAATAAGCCTTAGGCTATGCTGGCTGCCAAGGTCATGGGACAATTCTAGCATGGAATGACAACTGAATGTGGGTTTTGATCTACCTGTGGCTTTCTAGCTACTCTTCATTGTTTAGCTGCTGCATTTCTTCTCTTTTCACAAGATGTTGCACTTTTTGTGTGATTCTGTTTTGTGCTGCATCTTCCCATGTATCAAGATTTATTTCAATGACTTCCAGCGAGGTCTTTTATGAGTTCTTGTAGGCAAACTTCTTTTGGTCACATTGAGAACCCTAGCCCTATTGTAACACACCATAGAGAAGTATCTTTGGTAGGCAATGATCTGGCATATGTACCATATGACCTGTCAACAAAAATCTGTGACTGCATCAGTATAGTGTCAATGCTAGGGATACCAGCTCTGTGAAGGACTAAAGGTAACCGGTAACTTGTCATGTCACCTTCAAACATAAATCACATACAAACACCACATTGGAACATCACATACAAAAACTAATTTCAGACATCACATAAAAACAAGTGATAAAGAATGACTTCATTGTTACTATCTCAACTACAATGAAATCAGTCTGCAGTGTCTTCAGAGACATTTCTTATTCAGGTTTTCCTATTTGTACTCATCAGTACACACAGAGAGCAACTTGTTACCTGCTCCAAGAGTATAATTTGTACTGGTCAGTACACACAGAGAGCAACTTGTTACCTGCTCCAAGAGTATAATTTGTACTGGTCAGTACACACAGAGACAGCAATTTGTTGCCTGCCCCAAGAGTATAATTTGTACTGGTCAGTACACACACACACACAGAGCAGCTTGTTATCTGCTCCAAGAGTATAATTTATACTCATCAGTACACACAGAGAGCAACTTGTTACCTGCTCCAAGAGTATAATTTGTACTGGTCAGTACACACAGAGAGCAACTTGTTACCTGCTCCAAGATTATAATTTGTACTCAGCAGTACACACAGAGAGTAGTTTGTTACCTTCACCAAGAGTATAATTTGTACTGGTCAGTACACCTACAGAGAGCAGCTTGTTACCTGCCCCAAGAGTATAATTTGTACTGGTCAGTACACATACACAGAGAGCAGTTTGTTACCTTCCCCAAGAGTACAATTTGCACTGGTCAGTACACATACACAGAGAGTAATGCAAAATGATGTAAAAAGGTTACTAAAACACTTACCTAGCCTATTAATAAAAATATATTTTTAAGAAAAAAAACAAAAAACATACAATAAAACTAAACAGGACAATTCTCAACGTATCGGCTCAAATTGAACCTTTTTCAAGAGACAAACAACAGAAAACGACAAAATAAAAAAATAAATAGATGTCTATATTTCATCAAGCCCTCGTCTCCATAAGCATTACATAAGCATAAGCCTTTTTACATCATTTTGCATTACTATTTGTTCATTAGGTTACTGCGGCACCATCCACTTTGTCGGACACCCTCTGGCCATTTGGTTATTTACATACACAGAGAGCAGTTTGTTACCTTCCCCAAGAGTACAATTTGCACTGGTCAGTACACATACACAGAGAGCAGTTTGTTACCTTCCCCAAGAGTACAATTTGTACTGGTCAGTACACATACACAGAGAGCAGTTTGTTACCTGCTCCAAGAGTATAATTTAGAGCAGGCAACTATAGCTCAGCTGATGAGAGTTTAGAAAAGTGCACTTTGACCAAGATGTTGTGGGTTGATTTTAACCAGCAGATTCACGACCAAAAGGCAAGAACTCTTAGCCACAGAAGTCTTTTAGAGACATCACATCGAAACATCACATAGAATGATCCTTGGAGAATACCCACTACACCTGCATCACATGGTACCTTCTCTATAGTTATTACACTCAACAGAACTTGTTATGTTATGTTCCTCCAGGGCCATAGGCGGCGCTTAGGGCAGAAATCATAGCTTTCCATTTCTGTCTTTGTGTTGCCAGGTCTTTCAATTGTTGCGTGTTGTTTAGGTTCATTGACATGCCTTCTCTATTAATGGTTCTTCGTAGAGTTTCTCTAGGTCTCCCTCTTCTTCTTACTCCAGGTGGCACCCAATATAGTGACTGCTGGGGAATTCTTAGGTTGTTCATTCTGAGAACATGGCCGATGTAAGTCCAACGCCTTTGTCTAATGAAGGAAGATATATAGGTTTGTTTGCTTTCCTCTCTTATAGTAGTGTTAGATTTAAAGTCCCTCCACTTAACATTCACAATGGTACGTAGGCATTTGTTTTCAAATGAGTCAAGTCTCTTATGTGTGGCTTTTGTGGCTTTCCAACTTTCGCACCCATATGATAGAATAGGGATGATGTTGGAGTTAAACAACCTGAGTTTTGTGGTGTTTCTTAGTGTTTTTGACGTCCAGATGTTACATAGTTTATTGAAAGCACCCGCGGCAAGGGTAATACGGTGTAAAATTTCTTTTGATGAGTCTCTATCCAGTGCTAGATTGGTGCCTAAATATGTAAAATTGTTGACTTTTAATAATGGAACATTTTGAATTTCTATGTTGTTGTTGGATCCCGTAAAATCTAGTATATGAGTTCAACAGAACTTGCAGGGGGATAATTCAAAAGTGGAGTGGATGCAGAAGTCAGGACACTCGTTGACTCGTTGAGTACTGCAGAAAATGATGTAATAATCTACACTGATGTGTCAGTCATCATCAATGAGCATGGAATTTTTCTGTATGGCCTGGTGGTAAAATATCCAAGAGTGCAGTACAACTTGTACTACAACCACGAACAGTCTTACGATGGAGATAAAAACAGTGAAGAGACACTGTCATTGCTAATGTCTCATGACTGTTCTGTTGCATGCATGCTTAGTGATTCAATGAATGTGCTCCATAAAGTTGAATCCCTGCAGTTATCCGCTGTCAATGGATGGAGTTATTGACACAACGAGAACGATTACTGGTACCTTTATGTTTGTGCTAGGACACAAATAGTCAGCCGATACACTGGCAAGTATGGTCACAGAGACAATAGGTACACTGGCAAGTATGGTCACAGAGACAATAGGTACACTGGCAAGTATGGTCACAGAGACAATAGGTACACTGGCAAGTATGGTCACAGAGACAATAGGTACACTGGCAAGTATGGTCACAGAGACAATAGGTACACTGGCAAGTATGGTCACAGAGACAATAGGTACACTGGCAAGTATGGTCACAGAGACAATAGGTACACTGGCAAGTATGGTCACAGAGACAATAGGTACATCAATGGATCAATATGACACAGTTAATGCACCAAGGGACCTCGTTCAATCAGAAGATTTTTTATTTTTTTAAACAGCGTAAATTGTGGTATCTGTCAAGTGTGAGATTAGTGTACAGATCAGAACAGCTATATATATATATATATATATATATATATACGAAGAGACTGATGAATCAACACTGAACTGAAACTATCAACTGCTGCACTTTGATAATTTATTGAGATGGGGATACGAGCACCTATGGAATTGTCGGATGTGATATGATATCTCAATAACTCAATAACTCAGCAATAACTCAACACATGAAAACATAAACACATCACATTGTACTCACCTCATTATTCATGAAGTCATGAAAAAGGTCAAGGTCAAAATAACCTTTTTGACAATAACTTGTGTTCATGATCATGAGAATTCTACTTCATGAGTTTCATCTCAATTAACTTTTGATATCAGCGATTCTTGGAATCCTGCGAATATTATTTTATTTTCCACATGCTGGTTTGTTATATGATCTCTATAGGCCTACAAAGTGAAGATAACAGACTAGTTCCATAATGTCATAAAGAGCTTACACTCACTGACTGTTTGATCTAAGATAAGTCATCACATATTTACATACAAACATCACATATAGATATCATTTCCAGACACAAAATAGACACAGCAAATATTGTCAACATACATTTATAAAACCTTGAATAAGTGCTCTCATTGCTTTGTTTTTTTCTCCCAACATATGAAACTGTCCTGCAGAGCTGTGACACAGTCTGTACAATTCTATCAGCAATGGTGTGTCAGATGTCTTCCTGATAAGTACAAAACACATTATCACATAATTATTTCAAGAGTCAGGAGGATGTAGTCTCACAGTGGCTTAAATCACTCATTCGCTGATCAGGTTACCCAGGTTTGAGCTCAATCATTGTTTGTGATTTGCCAAAAATAACTTACAGTGGACGACATCTGCCAGGAAATAGGTACCACGGCCTATTCTATGAAGAATAGCATCATCATTCTGGTGACAGTGATTAGGTGGCATCTGATCAATCACTCCTAAGGAGCTGATCATTGCAGACTGTGTTGAATGATGCAGATTGAGAACTCACAGACAAAACTGTATGGGGAATGATGCAGATTGAGAATCAAGACAAAACTTTGTGGAATGATGTAGATTGAGAACTCATTTATAGACAATGCTGTATGGGGCATGATGGAGATTGAGAACTCACAGACAAAACTGTGTGGCATAGTGCAGATTGAGAACTTATAGACAAAACTGTGCGCAATAATGCAGATTGAGAACTCACAGACAAAACTGTATATGGCATGATGCAGATTGAGAACTCACAGACAAAACTGTATATGGCATGATGCAGATTGAGAACTCAGACAAAACTGTGTGATATCTAGTAGGACCATTGTCCTGATATTAAAGAGATCTAGTAGGAACAATGTCCTGAAATAAGAGAGGTCTAGTAGGACCATTGTCCTGATATAAGAGAGATCTATAGTACGTTCATAAATAATTGTCCACGATATTGTCTATTTTCTCCGTAATTACTGAGCATATAGGCTTCATATTGTGCATGAGTGCATTATTTCATAACCACATTACAGATTTATGATTTATTATTTTCTAGATTAAACAGATTTATTGCAGCAGTCACTACGAATGTTGTTTTGTTTTTAGGTAGTAATATTTTTATGTTGATAGTCATATAAGTAGATGGGTTTATGGTACAAATTAGCATATTTTTTGTCAATGAGGAAAGTGTGTCATATTTCTTTATTGTTTTTTTGCTTTCCAATTATTCCTTGGCTATTAGGCAAAGTGTGAATGTACTAGCCAATTAAATGCATGAAATGTCTTTAGTGCGCATCTCGTCATGTTTTGACAAGATAAGTTGCTTTTGAAAGGTAGTTCATGTATCGAATAGCACAATCTTAGAACGTAAATTAATATTTACATGTGTGCCACATTACGTAAGCATTTTAAAAAAATATTTCATAGTTGATTATAGTAAAATAATATCAAAATGTCATTCTCACATATGGTTAAAGTGACCCAGAAGCTATGCTGAAGTTGGATGTGCCAAGCCAAAAGGCACAGATATCACAGCTAAGCTGTAATTCATGGCACAATACATGCATCTTCATCTTCTCATTGAATCACAGTCTGTTCTCTAGATTACATCCTGTCAACTTCTCAAAAAAGGGTTCAAAAGTCATTGAGGATTGACTTCACTGTACTCAGTTTCCCATATATACTCTGTCACTCTCAACGAAGCGGCATGCCGCCTGCCGAGAGTACCACTCATAGCATGTAACTCCGTAACTTCAAGCAATAATCCACAGGGATCTCTGAATAAATCCACCTTGTAAACAAGACAACATGAGCCGGATTCAAACCCATGACCTCTTGAACACAAGGCGAACAGCTTAACCACTATGCTAGGGAGATCCCTTGTCATCTTCTCATTGAATCACATTCTGTTCTCTAAATTACATCCTGTGTCATCTTCTCATTGAATCACATTCTGTTCTCTAAATTACATCCTGTGTCATCTTCTCATTGAATCACATTCTGTTCTCTAAATTACATCCTGTGTCATCTTCTCATTGAATCACATTCTGTTCTCTAAATTACATCCTGTGTCATCTTCTCATTGAATCACATTCTGTTCTCTAGATTACATCCTGTGTCATCTTCTCATTGAATCACATTCTGTTCTCTAAATTACATCCTGTGTCATCTTCTCATTGAATCTTACATAATCAGGAAGAGTAATCATGTGATTTCTTCTTCTTCTTCTGTGTTCGTTCTCAAACTCCTGAAGATTAGCAAGATGAAGTTCAGAGAACAGAATGTGTTGTGTCATGGTTTACAACATTGCTACTATATTTGCACTTTTTGGCCTGGCACATTCGATTTCAGCATTGCCTTGGGTCACTTTGACCCTATATGGGATGGGACAGCCAATTCCACCCCAAAATCTCCTTAATCGCTTCTTACAATATGCATGGAAAGTAAACAGTGTTGCTGTTATTTGCTCCTCTCTCTGGCCCGGGTAATAAAGGTGATTAATATGATTTAAACTTGAAAACATGAAGTACATTGTGCTGCTAGTTTTACAGCAGATCTGTGTTATTTGAGTCATTTGACCCAGCACATCCAACAATATCGACATGCACATCATGCAAATCTACAGGAAATTTAGAATGAGCACAGAATAATAATGCACCTATCCTACATTTTTATCCCACACAGACATGTTGTATCCATTCATTGCTAACATATACTCTCTTACCTTTCCATCAGTACCAATAGTATCATATGATAAACAATATCAAACAGCTGAGCCCACGGATGAAAGCCAACAATTCGCTTTTGAAGATTGGATCTGAGAACAAAAGGGATGGAATGTTATATATTGTACATAATTTAGCTATCGGTCAAGCTAGAATACCAGCCATTATGTATGGCCATCGGGCTAGTAGGACTAGGCTGGTACCCAATCATTTTAACCCTTTCCATGGGACATAAAAGTAGTAAAAAACATTAATATTGATGTACTTACAGCAGTACTTTTCTTCACTCTGTCAATATGTATAACAATATAATTTCACGGCACTCCCCAATTGTATCACAGTGGTATCAGATTTTCTTGAGCGTTATCAATCAACGTTTAAGATAAGTTAGTCCCAGAATGACAGAAGACAATCTGAAACTTTTTTGGCATGCCATCATTAGTAAATAAAATGTCCACTTGACTCTTATATGTGGAGCATTTTTATTATTAAATTTATGTAATTACTCCTATTAATGAACTACCAGTAGATCTTGTGAAAAGTTAATGTTTTTGCTTGTCAATATAATTTTACAGTATTTTAAAATAAGGGATATTGATGAGGATTCAACTGCAAAATTTTTTTGCATAAAACCTAATGCAAAAAATTACTTTTTTTTGTATTATATGTCCCATCATTGCTAAAAATGGTTTCATTCTAAAATCACCAAGTGTCAGTATGTGTAAACCATCCCTTCCGTGTAATATATATTTTCTGGTGACAATAAAAAGACATTACCATGGAAGCTCTTTCATTTTTGTAGCTCAAGAAATAAAATCAGCACAGGGGGAAAGTCATTGGGTAAAGAATTTTGCACCACTAGGATTGGTAATATACTGTGAAGAACAATTTAGCATCCTAAGTTAACTTAGACCGATGAAGACAAAGTTCTGGACAGTATATGTCACTTGATATATATAAGAGTTATTTCCACATACAATTGATAAAAATAACCTATTTCCCATTGAGAAACATCACAACAGGTAACTGAATACTAAAGTTGTGTCAACTAAAGTTGTGTCAACTAAAGTTTGCAACCATTTTTGGCTAGACTATATGTAAAAAAAACACCATACTTAAAAAAGCGGAAATAATAGGCTGCAAGACCATACAAGAACTAAAACTACAGACAATGGACCGCAATACATGAAGAATAAAAACCTTTGCCCTATGTGCCACTTGCGGCACGAAAGGAAGCAACTTACTAACTATATGTATTGCAGAAAAACTAACATAGTCTCAAATTTCTAATGCATTGTTTAATTTTCATTCTGGCTAACAAATAATTTGCACCACAAAAAGCTATAGGCCTACTGGGCATAGGCTTAACTCTGTGATTCAGGGTACTATTCTAAGCTGACAGTGACTAATTTTATCTGTTATTGCTGACTGACTTCTTTAATCTGTTATTGCTGACTGACTTCTTTAATCTGTTATTGCTGACTGACTTCTTTAATCTGTTATTGCTGACTGACTTCTTTAATCTGTTATTGCTGACAGTGACTACTTTTATCTGTTATTGCTGACTGACTTCTTTAATCTGTTATTGCTGACTGACTTCTTTAATCTGTTATTGCTGACTGACTTCTTTAATCTGTTATTGCTGACTGACTTCTTTAATCTGTTATTGCTGACAGTGACTACTTTTATCGGTTATTGCTGACTGACTTCTTTAATCTGTTATTGCTGACTGACTTCTTTAATCTGTTATTGCTGACTGACTTCTTTAATCTGTTATTGCTGACAGTGACTACTTTTATCTGTTATTGCTGACTGACTTCTTTAATCTGTTATTGCTGACTGACTTCTTTAATCTGTTATTGCTGACTGACTTCTTTAATCTGTTATTGCTGACAGTGACTACTTTTATCGGTTATTGCTGACTGACTTCTTTAATCTGTTATTGCTGACTGACTTCTTTAATCTGTTATTGCTGACTGACTTCTTTAATCTGTTATTGCTGACTGACTTCTTTAATCTGTTATTGCTGACTGACTTCTTTAATCTGTTATTGCTGACAGTGACTACTTTTATCGGTTATTGCTGACTGACTTCTTTAATCTGTTATTGCTGACTGACTTCTTTAATCTGTTATTGCTGACTGACTTCTTTAATCTGTTATTGCTGACTGACTTCTTTAATCTGTTATTGCTGACTGACTTCTTTAATCTGTTATTTCTGACAGTGACTACTTTTATCTGTTATTGCTGACTGACTTCTTTAATCTGTTATTGCTGACTGACTTCTTTAATCTGTTATTGCTGACTGACTTCTTTAATCTGTTATTGCTGACTGACTTCTTTAATCTGTTATTGCTGACTGACTTCTTTAATCTGTTATTGCTGACTGACTTCTTTAATCTGTTATTGCTGACAGTGACTACTTTTATCTGTTATTGCTGACTGACTTCTTTAATCTGCTATTGCTGACAGTGAGTTCCAGTTTTGGATAGCGAATCAGCGATATCATTTTCCATTATTTAAAAAAAAATAGGACGACATAGAAAAATATTGCATACCGTTGCTTTAGATAATATTTACAATTTATGAAACAAAACATACTTTATTTTTTGTAAAAATAGGACAACATGCACATTTTACGATGAATCAAAACACAACAGCTGCCATACTTGATTGGATTAGTAATCTGCCAAGCAAATGGACCAGATCCTGGATCATCAATTAGTCGAAAGCCATCAATACGAGCTTTGCGAGGATTATTCTTCTGAAGTCTCTGATGGACATGTCGATGTATATACAGATAGTCTTCTTCCACAACAGATGAAAACTTTCTAGATGAGATTCCAGGAAGACCCTCAGCAGGTCGAGCTGGTAAACAAAAATAATAACCATTCTTAAGAAATATTTGCATTTTTTCTTCTTCGTTCTTCTGTCAATCATTAAGTCACAGCATCAATAGTATTAATGTATGTATGATTCACTTCTTCAATGTTCTTTTGTGTTATCAGATCACTGCATTACCACAAATAATTTCTGTGAATCTGGTGTGATTTGCTTCTTCAATGTTCTCCTGTGTCATCAGATCACTGCATTACCACAAATAATTTCTGTGAATCTGGTGTGATTTGCTTCTTCAATGTTCTCCTGTGTCATCAGATCACTGCATTACCACAAATAATTTCTGTGAATCTGGTGTGATTTGCTTCTTCAATGTTCTCCTGTGTCATCAGATCACTGCATTACCACAAATAATTTCTGTGAATGTGGTGTGATTTGCTTCTTCAGTGTTCTCTTGTGTCATCAGATCACTGCATTACCACAAATAATTTCTGTGAATCTGGTGTGATTTGCTTCTTCAATGTTCTCTTGTGTCATCAGATCACTGCATTACCACAAATAATTTATGTGAATCTGGTGTGATTTGCTTCTTCAGTGTTCTCTTGTGTCATCAGATCACTGCATTACCACAAATAATTTCTGTGAATCTGGTGTGATTTGCTTCTTCAATGTTCTCCTGTGTCATCAGATCACTGCATTACCACAAATAATTTCTGTGAATCTGGTGTGATTTGCTTCTTCAATGTTCTCTTGTGTCATCAGATCACTGCATTACCACAAATAATTTATGTGAATCTGGTGTGATTTGCTTCTTCAGTGTTCTCTTGTGTCATCAGATCACTGCATTACCACAAATAATTTCTGTGAATCTGGTGTGATTTGCTTCTTCAATGTTCTCCTGTGTCATCAGATCACTGCATTACCACAAATAATTTCTGTGAATCTGGTGTGATTTGCTTCTTCAATGTTCTCTTGTGTCATCAGATCACTGCATTACCACAAATAATTTATGTGAATCTGGTGTGATTTGCTTCTTCAGTGTTCTCTTGTGTCATCAGATCACTGCATTACCACAAATAATTTCTGTGAATCTGGTGTGATTTGCTTCTTCAATGTTCTCTTGTGTCATCAGATCACTGCATTACCACAAATAATTTCTGTGAATCTGGTGTGATTTGCTTCTTCATTGTTCTTTCAGCCACCAGTTTATAGAACGAATAGTTTTAATGAATTGTGTGATTCACTTCTTCAATGTTTTTTCTATTAGTTATCAGGTTAGGTACATATCTGGGAAACTATAGCTCTCCAGACTGGAATGGTCAAAAGGTTAGGCACCAATAGCTTCAGTAAATATCTCAGAAAACTCTCTAGACTGGCATGGTCAAGATCTGTACAGATATGGAAAACTTTAAAACTGTAAATCACTGCAGACAATTTGAAAGAGAAAAAAGTGAAAGATGAAGTTAACTTTCCCTCATCTCAAGATCTTCATTATTCCTGTTCAAACTGTAACAGGAGTTTCATAAGATGAAATTAGCTTTCTCCAAATTAGGACTGAATACACCACCAATCTCTTGAATGGATACCTACATGCAAAAGAGCAAGGGGTAAACCAAAAGAAACACTCAGAAGAACAATACTTAGAGAAAGTAAAACAACCAATATTCATATTATTCAAGAACTGCACAGAATAGCTTTGAACAGACAGAATTGGAGAGATCTGACTTCTGCCCTATGCGCTAACTTCAGCACAAAAGGAAAATGAATGAATGAAAATTAGGACTGTAAATTAGGACTACAATAGGAAATTAGGACTTCTACCAAATGGCTGACTAGAACTAATGTGTTCTTATTATGGTGTTTGACTAATGGTTGTTCCTTCCCGAAAGTAATGGCAACCTACAAGAATATTGTGCCTAGTAATTTCCAATGGACTAATCTAGCTTTTTCTCTAGGATTTTGGTCTTGTGGTGTAGCATTAGTATAATATTCATAGAAAATTGGCCGTAAGCAGTAGTAAGTAATTCATTCAACATCATGAATACCAACGTAAACAGTTGATAGTTGACATGTCTGCACGACAAAATTATAAAACAGCAGCATTTATTAGGAAAGCAGGACTTGCTGTGTAGACATGTCAAATTCCGAATGAGAAGAAGAAGAATAGAACAAAGATGGAAAACAAACATTCTTTAATGCATGACACTACCAGGCACAGACTGAGACACCGATCATGAGTTACTCATCGCAAAGTTCAAGTCAAAGATAAAAAAGACAACAACTTCAATCATTACCAGATACGATATGACGTTGATACCGAAAGAATACAACATCGAAATTCAAAACAAATTTGAATAACTACTTGAAATACAAGAAGAATGCACTCCAAATGAACTTGAAAACAAAATAAGTGACATTTTCAATAATTGTGCAAAAAACATGCTACAAAAAAAAGAGCGGGAAGAAGAGTATATATCAGAAGAAACTATGAGCATTATCCACGAAAGAAGACACATAAAAAATAGTTGTAAAAACAGAACAATTTATAGAAGCCTATCAAGAGATATTCAAAGAAGAATTTAGGCAAGACATGCAAATCTACATAAACAAAATATGCCTTGAAATAGAAGGGCAGAAAAACCAAGGTAACAGTAAAATGATGTTCGAAAATGTATGACACCAAAGAGACAACATACCTCAACCATCATTAAAAGTGCTTAAAGATAAACATGGAAACATACTAACAGAAGGGAAGCATATTTTACATAGATGGAAGGAATATTGCAGTGAGATGTATAATGACCCAAGAAAAACCAAAAACAAAACGATAAACGAATATGAAAAGGAGCCAGAACCTACAAAGGAAGAAGTAATTTACGCAATAGAAAGTTTAAAGAAAGGAAAAGTCCCAGGCAATGATGGCTTAACAACAGAAATGATACACACAGTTGGCGAGGCCGGAATCAAGATTTACCACAAATTCTGCTGTAAAATATGGGAAAGCAGCACATGGTGGGAGGAATGGAAAAAAATCATTATATTACCCCTTCCAAAAAAGGAGACCTTGAGATTTGCTCTAACTACAGAGCTACAGCCCTTATAAGTCAAGCAAGTAAAATAATGTTAAACATCATTCTGCAAAGAATCAAATACAAATTAGAGATGGAGATAAACGAAACACAGTCCAGCTTCAGATTGGGCAGAGGAACAAGAGATCACATCCTTAACATGAGATTGATCATAGAAAAGTGTAGAGAATTTTAAACTGACCTGCACATGTGCTTCATAGATTACTAAAAAGCGTTCGATTGGGCACCTGGCATAAATGGTATCTGAAATACTGGCGCACGTTGTAAGAACCAAGGAAAATTTGGGATTTAGGAGACATCCTAAATGAAACAAATCATCATTGTCACTGGATATATAGTCGTAAAATCTTAATTTTGCTTTCTGTCAAATGATCCCCATGTAGGTTGAAGAGATGCAGACATTGCACCATTGTACTTCTGTTGAGACCACTAGAAGGTGGTGGAGAATTCTTGGTGTGCCATCACTGCAAAAGTACGAGATCTGACAGAAGAATGATGAGTTAGTTGATCCAGAGGTGTATGCTATGCTCATGGTAGAACCTGATGAGCTTTGTATGCTGCTACACTGGAATGCATCCCTTCAGCGACTATGTATGCATCCATAAACCCTCCATAAATCCATAAAAGGAATTTACATTCATGCCTTTGAGATCTTCTATGGCTCTGGGTGTCATCTTAGTTATACAACTGAGAAGTATCTGAGTTTTTGTCAGAAAGGCTTTGAGCTATCAAAAGCTAACTGCTCAAAGCTAAAGTAATTATTTCATCATCATGTGTCAAGAGCTACCTGTTTACAGCTGGAGATTATTTCATCATCATCATGTGCCAAGAGCTACCTATTTACAGCTGGAGATTATTTCATCATCATCATGTGTCAAGAGCTAATTGCTCACAGCTAAAGGGATTATTTCATCATCATTATCTATTTTATATGTCCATATTCTGATATATGACTAACTCTGGCCCATCATATTCTGATATATGACTAACTCTGGCCCATCATATTCTGATATATGACTAACTCTGGCCCATCATATTCTGATATATGACTAACTCTGGCCCATCATATTCTGATATATGACTAACTCTGGCCCATCATATTCTGATATATGACTAACTCTGGCCCATCATATTCTGATATATGACTAACTCTGGCCCATCATATTCTGATATATGACTAACTCTGGCCCATCATATTCTGATATATGACTAACTCTGGCCCATCATATTCTGATATATGACTAACTCTGGCCCATCATATTCTGATATATGACTAACTCTGGCCCATCATATTCTGATATATGACTAACTCTGGCCCATCATATTCTGATATATGACTAACTCTGGCCCATCATATTCTGATATATGACTAACTCTGGCCCATCATATTCTGATATATGACTAACTCTGGCCCATCATATTCTGATATATGACTAACTCTGGCCCATCATATTCTGATATATGACTAACTCTGGCCCATCATATTCTGATATATGACTAACTCTGGCCCATCACTAACTAATTTTTATGACTAACTTTCAGATCTATAACTAGTTATGATCTCTGTGACTAACTCTCAGACTCATGAATAACTCTCAGACCAATGCCTAGCTTTCATTTCTGTGACTGTCTATAATTAACTTTCAGACGTATTAATTATCAGAACCAATTATTAATTCTGTGACTGTCAGATCCAATGCTAACAATCAGAAGAATGACTAAATTTAATCTCATCTCTGTGACTCTATAGAAAGATACTTAGAATATCATGGAAGGAAAAAATCAGAAACTCAGATATTATAAACACATTGAAGATTCCAGAGTGTTAGTTACTAAACACAATAACAAAAAGAAAACTATGCCTGTTTGGTCATATAAAGAGACACAACTGTTTAGTAAGACAAATAATGGAGGGAAGAGTACCTGGGAGAGGAGAAAAGGCAGACCAAGAAGACGATGGACTGACAACATTAAAGATAACATGAATACATCGCTAGAAAATGCAAGCCACACCGCCCAAGAGAGAGGTTCAGAGAGTTCATTGGGAAGACAACGTTATGGAAGGAATACGTCACATGACACTCTGTGACTAACTCTTGGAAGCATGACCAACTTTCTGACTCATGACTACCTGTCAGTGACTAGCTCTCAGTATCATGACTACTTTCTGACTCATGACTAGCTATTTGTGACTAACTCTCATCTCTGTGACTAATTGTCTTCCCTCAGACTAAACTCCTGGGCTGTATGCTTGTAGATCAGTGTAACTTTAGAGATATCTTCACTGTCACATTATTTTCACATTATTTTCACATTATTTTTCAACACCTGAAAACAGACCTGATGCTCTGCGAATGTTGGCATGATCCACCATGTCTAACTGAGAGCTATACATTGAGATGTTACACTCAGCATGGGCTTCAGTTAGGAAGACACCCTCATGAAGTGATGCCACTGGAAACTGTGCAAAACTGTACAAACTGCAAATGAAGTTTGATTAAAATAGAAAACATGGGCTAATGAAGTAACTACTGTGTCAAGTAACTAATGAAGTAACTACTATGTCAAGTAACTAATGAAGTAACTACTATGTCAAGTAACTAATGAAGTAACTAATATGTCAAGTAACTAATGAAGTAACTACTATGTCAAGTAACTAATGAAGTAACTACTATGTCAAGTAACTAATGAAGTAACTACTATGTCAAGTAACTAATGAAGTAACTACTATATCAAGTAACTAATGAAGTAACTACTATGTCAAGTAACTAATGAAGTAACTACTATGTCAAGTAACTAATGAAGTAACTACTATGTCAAGTAACTAATGAAGTAACTAATATGTCAAGTAACTACTATGTCAAGTAACTAATGAAGTAACTACTATGTCAAGTAACTAATGAAGTAACTAATATGTCAAGTAACTACTATGTCAAGTAACTAATGAAGTAACTAATATGTCAAGTAACTAATGAAGTAACTAATATGTCAAGTAACTACTATGTCAAGTAACTAATGAAGTAACTAATATGTCAAGTAACTAATGAAGTAACTACTATGTCAAGTAACTAATGAAGTAACTACTATGTCAAGTAACTAATGAAGTAACTACTATGTCAAGTAACTAATGAAGTAACTACTATGTCAAGTAACTACTATGTCAAGTAACTAATGAAGTAACTAATATGTCAAGTAACTAATGAAGTAACTAATATGTCAAGTAACTAATGAAGTAACTAATATGTCAAGTAACTAATGAAGTAACTAATATGTCAAGTAACTAATGAAGTAACTAATATGTCAAGTAACTAATGAAGTAACTAATATGTCAAGTAACTAATGAAGTAACTAATATGTCAAGTAACTAATGAAGTAACTAATATGTCAAGTAACTAATGAAGTAACTAATATGTCAAGTAACTAATGAAGTAACTAATATGTCAAGTAACTAATGAAGTAACTAATATGTCAAGTAACTAATGAAGTAACTACTATGGCAAGGCTAAATTTAATCTATACAATCAATATCTAGATAATGTGAAAATCAAAATGTATAACTCACTGGATATTTCTATTATGTTGCTTGTTGTATGTATTTGTAGAGAAATGTATAACTCTTACTCACTGGATATTTCTATTATGTTGCTCGTTGTATGTATTTATACACTGGATATTTCTATTATGTTGCTTGTTGTATGTATTTGTAGAGAAATTGATACAGGCCTTCAAATACAAATGAATAGATGAATTAGACAGGATTATTTAGAGATCATAAGAGACTAGTCAACATTTTTTAGTGTCATTACATATTTGAGTTTCTATATGTCTGTATTGTTACATAAAAGTTCATATTTAGTAACAGTAACTGCAGTTCTTTCTCTCCCTCCCTACCCCCTCTATTTACGTTAACAATTATTGTAGACTTCTCTCGATGAATAATAAACATAGAGTAATTTTTGAAATGTGCAATCTACTTATTTTCGGTTTACAAAACACAAAACTAGAGTGCACAACTTATTATCATAAATTTTATTTCTTAAAGAAAGGGAATATTCCACAACAGTTTCAGTTTGCAGAAGAGTAATAATCCTGCAGTTTACTTGAGTGTGCATACTCGTGGATGGCTGCTGGAATGGAGTGCTGAACACTTATGTGGAATATAGTGCGGAACTTCCATGTGCCATGATGCTGATTTCTAATCAAGAATGTTGGTCACATTTTAACCATAGAACACATAGGGGCATAGGCCTGCATGGTTTCAATATGACCAAACACTCTGTACATTTATATATCTTTTATTCTGTCTATCTATTTTCATATCTTTCTTACCTTTCCTCTCTCATTTCATTCATCTCTTCCAAAAAGTTCAATGCATACTGCTTTTGACCTTGAATGTAAATTTGCTTCACTGGATCAAGTTGAAACACACACTGTTGGACACATAAAAAATACAAAAACATGCTCAATTAAATAAATAAAATATAAATGATGTATAAACAGGCATACTTAAATAAATAAAATATAAATGATGTATAAACAGGCATACTTAAATAAATAAAATATAAAAGATATATACCGGTAGACATAAAACATTAGCAAGCAGATAGAAGTGACTTTTGTCACCTTACAGAGACTGACAATGAAACATGAAGATTGCAGAGGAATTGTAAAAACTTTGTCAAGATTACTCCTAATGACAAACAAGCTTTCTACTTACTTCTGCAAGAATGTACTTGTTTCCAATTGTAGCATCACTCATTTTCTGCATTAATTCATCCTAACAAAGCATATACAAAGATTGAAATAAACATTTCATGAGAAATCTGTCATATTTATTCTAATTTTTGTTTGTAATGGAGAATAGAAGAAAACCAGCTGCCCATATATTTATTCTAATTTTTGTTTGTAATGGAGAATAGAAGAAAACCAGCTGTCCATATATTTATTCTAATTTTTGTTTGTAATGGAGAATAGAAGAAAACCAGCTGCCCATATATTTATTCTAATTTTTGTTTGTAATGGAACATCATCATCAAGTAGCATATCCTGAACAGGATGTAGCAGTCATCACAGCCTTCCAAAAATTCTGTTGATCTTGAGCCAGTCTTCCTGCTTCTTTTACTGTCATATTCAGGTGGTCTTTGATATTTTGTGTCTATCTTCTTCTTGGTCGGTCTACAGCTCATCTCCCTGCATCATTCTCTCCATTATGGTCTTCTCTAGGCTGTCACAGCATTTGATATGGCCAAAATATTGTAATTTTCTGGAAAGAACCTTGTTGTTTATCCAGTTTTATTTTACATTAATTTCTCTCAGGATGGCTATATTGGTGATCTTTTTGGTCCATTTTGGTGATCTGAGGTATTCTGAGGATTTTTCTGTAACATTTTGTTTCAAATACAGCTATTTTATTTTTCACTTGTATGTCCTTTGTGTAACCAAGGATGATCTGCATTGCTTCATTTTGAATTCTCTCCAGTTTCTCAATCTGTGTGATACTGGCGGTGAAATTGACACCTGTATATTCACTGACAGGGAGGACAAGAGCCTCATATAGGATTATGAGCTGTGATTATTTAGTATCAGCTGCTGCCATCACTTTCAGAGCTGAAAGTTCTTTGCTAGAAATAGAAATATAAGAGATACTGCTGCCAATATATTTATTCTAATTTGTGTTTGTGAGGAAGAATCAAAGAAATACTGCTGCCAATATATTTATTCTAATTTGTGTTTGTGAGGAAGAATCAAAGAGATACTGCTGCCAATATATTTATTCTAATTTGTGTTTGTGAGGAAGAATTGAAGAAATACTGCTGCCAATATATTTATTCTAATTTGTGTTTGTGAGGAAGAATCAAAGAAATACTGCTGCCAATATATTTATTCTAATTTGTGTTTGTGAGGAAGAATCGAAGAGATACTGCTGCTAATATATTCATTGCATAAAGCGCATGTCATGGATACATTTATACTTTACAGTATTGTGCCACAAATTTCACAAAAATCAAATTTCTGGGATTACATTATAGAGCCACAAATCTCATTTTTACATTATAGAGCCAAAAATCTCATTGTTACATTATAGAGTCACAAATCTCATTGTTACATTATAGAGCCACAAATTTCATTGTTACATTATAATTTTATGATATTGTGTTTTGATTTTATTTCAATCCTGATGAATGAAATAATTTAGTTCTGTTTACATTTGTTTGTTTGTTTGAGAACCCCAGGAGTTATGAGCAATTAGCTCTTAATTCCTATGTGTAATGGGGAAGTTTCTGACCTTTGTTTCATTCTCAGGAGGCTTCACATTTCAGCTTGGTGCAATGCCTATTGGAGGAGCCTTCTACTCAGTGGAGGTACATGAGATGAGGCAATGGAGGTCCATTGTTTGTCTATCCTCTGACGAGGCGCTTCGCAGCCAGCGAGCTGTTTGTCATGTAGGAAGACCATTTCATTACCACCCTTTGTGTCCCTAGGTCCCAGGCCTAATTTTTTTCTATATGAGCTGTGTTGAGTAAAGGCGATGGTAAAATTACACTCAGTGTTGATACACCTTTCTAGACACGGTGCTGCTTTGCCAAACATGTCGGTAGTCTGGGATTTGACCTGTGAATTTCTCATGCACTCACCTTATCTGCTTGAGATGGCCTTCCAATCCATCACCAGGTGCTGTCTGTGTATTTTGACTCTTTGTCATTGTGTATATTACCCAAAGAGTAATTTGTAAAATACAAATCTTGGGCGAGGAGCTTCGCAGTGGGCCCTTGGGTACTGAATCCAATTCTCTCTGTATGAGCCATATTGGGCAATATCCGACAGTCGAGTTGGGCTAGATTTGCAGTGTCTTTAGAAACATGCGCTACCCCTCCTCCCCTCTCAAACTCAATATTTTAATTTTTTTTAAATATCTATAGTAAATATAACCATTTTTCTATAATACAATTATAGGGTGTGAAGGGTCTCGCATTGTGGACCCAGGGTTATCGGATAACCAAGATCCTACAAGCTCCCCCTAGTGGTGCACCCTGGAAACAGAAATACATCAGCTCTTCTTGTATTCCTGGCTAATTCTTTTAGGCTTGTGTCCGTGGATGCTGTAGATAGAATGAGTACTGCCTGCAGAGAGACAGGGAATATCTCCGTAACCTTTACACCATAACATCCAACATATGCAAGACATCTGTGCTATCTGGCCGGCTTAATAAACAAAAACATTGGAGTGGTGGCCAATGTAAATGTCCTTGTCATACAGTGATCTGTCCAGTACACACCACATGTACATGAATTTATTCAGTGGCAACAGAGCTACAATGACCCAGCACAAGACCGATTGGCGTGAGCGATGTTCATGTTTGAGAACACACAGAAGCCGACATATCTCATCACAATTGACCCCATTCAAAGTAGGAGTCATGACTCAGGGATTGGATATGCCAACGTGATCATGCACTTCTGGGTAAGAAAGAAAGCTTTGAATACAGCTCCCCATTGCACACAGGACAAGCATTGAACAAATGTTGGAGAGCGCATTGTTCAAATGTCTGACCGAAGCAGTATTAATACTTGAAATCTGGACCCTGGGAGCAACATAGTGGGGGCGCAAGTCTCTAACGACATTGCAAACCTAGCCCAACTTGACTGTAGGCCGTTGTCCAACACGACCCATACAGAGAGAATTGGATTAAGTACCCAAAGGCCCACTGCAAAGTCCCTCACCCAAGATTTGTATTTAACCAGTCTCTGGGTAATATACACAATGGCGAACAGTCAAAACACACAGACACTTCACTGTTTTATGTTCTCATCAGAATTATCACTTCTGTTATTAATGTTTTCTAATAAAGTCACTTCACTGTTTTATGTTCTCATCAGAATTATCAGTTCTGTTATTAATGTTTTCTAATAAAGTCACTTCACTGTTTTATGTTCTCATCAGAATTATCAGTTCTGTTATTAATGTTTTCTAATAGTAACTTCTCTGTTCCATGTTATAATAAATTAATATAAGTATGGAGAAAAGTGACACAGTCTCTCTTCACAATACACATATGAAGAAATAAGAGCAAATAGTTCCTAATATTTAGTGATCTAACCAAAAAACAAACCTTGTGACTATCTATTGTTGGCAGATCCCAGAATTCTAGTAGCCAAAAATCATCATTCTCAGATAGCACCGGTACACTTACACCTGAACACAAATAGACCTAATTATTACAAGATAACAGTCACATTAGAGAATGTAGTCTTAACCTTGAATTATCCGATCTACAAATAACACACACAAAAAACCAGCATTACAGAAACAGACAACACTAAACATCCACAATGACACAATCTAGCTTCCTGGGACCAAGAGATATCCTTAAACCAGGATATTGAAATGTGATAACTATGTATCACGTATGAAACACAACAGAATGCATGATAGAGTGCGAGCTGCATTGCGCCATGTTTCTTTCTGACGTCTGTAGCCTCCGTCCAAAGCGTGCCCAGAAAAATTCAGTTCTCTTCCAGATCTCAAGCGAGGTGATGTCCAACAATCTTCTCAATAACTTTGCCTGTGGTATTCTGCATCGTTATGTGTTATGATTCGATATCCGTTGATCTGGGCGAGCTTTTTATGGGACTTCTTCAGTGGCAATAGGTAGCAGTGTAGCAATACTTCCTTGACAGCACCATTCTTTAAGTTTTCATTAAACTGACAAGCCAGGTCGTTTATGTCATTCTCTTTAATTAATGATTGTGAAGTCCTCATATCGTATACCGTCAGGGTCTGGGATTCCATGACCATTTGAAAGTGGTCTGGACGGTTTCTGCAGTGATGTAGATGCTATGATTTCACTCAGACTCTGCACATAGACCAGATAACGTGGACATACCTCTACCTGACATGGTTGTTTTGGCCTATCTGTTGAACATAATGCTCAAGGAAGGCCTTCTCCTTATCTTCGTCTGATTTTTGTCATGTCAGATCAGTCGATTGAAAATCAAGTATACCAAATCATTGGACATTTCCATTCATGCTCCGCTGAAAATGCCAGAACATCTTAAGAGATTTGTCTGAACTGATCTGCTTGCAGAATTCATTCCACCTTTCTTGTTTACTTGCTGAGCACAGGTCTCGAAGAGTAACACTGTGTCATCGACGGCCTGTTTCAATGCCATTTCAAATCTGGATTTGGGAGTAGACATCATATATTACATAAATGGAAAATTGTTCAACCTGCGGTGGCTCAGAGATCTCCTATTTGCTGATGACTGTGCCCTAAATGCCAACTCTGAAGCTGGTCTCCAAAGCATGTACCAACTTCGGGCTTATTATTAACACGGAGAAAACAGAAGTCATGTTACAACCAGCACCTGCAAAAGCTATCATTGCTTTTAAAAATGAGTACTATCATTGCAGAAGATTTTAATGCACACATACATGTCACTGGATACAAGGACCAGAAGCACCATGGGAAACACATAGAGGAACTATGCAACACTTGCAACCTAATATTACAAGATTCATCATCCACACTCACATTCCCCCACAGAGCCAGTGGATCAACATTTAAACCCAACTTTAGCATCATATCCGCAAACCTCAAAATGACTGTAAGCTGAGAGTCCTTGGTGACATAGGAAGTGAACACTGCCCATACTACTTCAAATCTCACAAACAAGAAACCAATCAACACAGAAAAACCCAACTGGAGCTACAAACGAGCAGAATGGGAACAATTGAAAACTTTCACAGATGAAAACTTAGCACAGATTGACAAAAACACAGATATAAACACCTATACAAAAACATCACTGCAACAATGCTTAATGCAGCCTATAGAACAATTCTCTACGGATGCAGAAAGAAATAACGCCCATTCTGAACAAAGAAACTTGAAGAGAGATATGCTGAAACTACTTCACGAGAGACTACTGGATTGGACATCAATATTGATAAAATATCAAGTCTCTGTGAATAGTTTGGTATACAATGTGAAACTAGTAGAATTGGATACTTATGTAGCAGAATAAGAATCGTGGTCAATCAGCAAGCCATGGAAACCATCAGGTATGTGTATCTTTGTCATCTGCTAGAGGAGACTGAACACCAATCAGTCTGCCCAGAGTGCAATGACATTAATTAATAACCACTAACCACACAGACAAGAGACAAATATTGGCAAAAAAATAACAGATGAAAGTTAAATATTGGCATAAATTAACAAATAAGAGTTATTTGCAATAATTAAAAAATAAATCAAAAACATTAAGAAACCATTTAAAAAAATACAAACCAATCAGTATGTGGTATTTGCTGTTACGCAGTCTGTCAATATCCATGACAACACTGTTTACAAACATTGACAGAGCCTAAAGAAAGAAACATTAAGAGAGCACTTTTCATGTTTCATTAAAATTACGCAAATTATTTAAAGCTTTTTGATAGTTGAATTTCTCTTTCATAATTCTGTCTTATGCATGTGAAGATTCATAATTTTGCTTTATGCATCTAAATATTTCATAATTTTGCTTTATACATTTAAATATTTCATAATTCTTTCTATTTTATGCATGTAAATATTAATAATTTTGTTCTATGCATTTAAATATTAATAATTTTATTTTATGCATTTAAAGATTCATCATTTTGTTTTATGCATTTAAAGATTTCATAATTCTGTTTTAACCACGTATAGCATTTTTATTTTGGCTATACCAATTTTGCACAATGTCTGAGTTGACAGAGACCATTTGAGATTAACTGAGATAATGATGAAATAATCCCTTCATTTGAGATAAGGTACCATCGAAGACTGATGTCTCGGGCCATTGGCGCAAATAAAACAGTGACACAGCGCATTTCCATCTGGACTACATCCTGCTAGAAATCTAGATCCAGTAGGAGTTTGAGAATGAACGCAGAAGAAGAAGAAGAAGAGATAAGGTAGCTCTTGATATATGATGAAATAATCCCTTAATTTTTTAGCAGGTAGCTTCTGACACATGATGATGATGAAATAATCCATTTATTTGTGAACAGGTAGTTCTTGACAGCCCATAGCTTTTCACACATATACACACATTTTTTTCAGTTGTGTAACTGAGTTGATACCCATAAATGTGACGACATCCATAAAGACTCATAATGTCTCAAAGGCGTGGTTGTGTAAGAGAGGTTTATGGATACATCTTTGGCCCCCGAAGGAGAGGATTTCAGTGTGTCACTGTCACAAGATTACCTAGTCCTGCCAGGAGCACAGAACACATTTCTAGGTCAACAATCTCACCATTCCTCAATCAGTTTTGTTAAATCATCTGCTGTGATAGCACATCTAGTATTCTCTGTCACCAAGGAGTTGTACCACAAAAGTACATCTACCATTCTCTGTCACCAAGGAGTTGTACCACAAAAGTACATCTAGCATTCTCTGTCACCAAGGAGTTGTGCCACAAAAGTACATCTAGCATTCTCTGTCACCAAGGAGTTGTGCCACAAAAGTACATCTAGCATTCTCTGTCCCCAAGGGGGTGGACCACAAAAATACATCTAGCATTCTCTGTCACCAAGGAGTTGTGCCACAAAAGTACATCTAGCATTCTCTGTCACCAAGGAATTCTGCCACAAAAGTACAATGTCTGCTGACCTGCATCTCCTCACCATCCACATGGATTATTTGATAGAGGAAAAAACTAAGAAATCAAGACAAGTTGTAACAATGATTTTTTATTCACAGGTGACAGGTCAGAATAGGTCACAGCCTATTCTCCAACCTTTCCTTCGTCACTTCTTATAACATGTCTGAAAAGACGACAGTGACTCTATCATGTGCATTATTTTTTTTGCATATATAAATGTATATGCATATATTTATTCTCACTCTGAATTAGAAGTCCAAGCTCCGGTTGTCGAACAGCATTCAATTGAGATAGAAACGATTAAGGTGATGATGACTACTGTGTGTACAACTGTGACTAATGAGTCTTATGTGTGAGAGGAGTCTGAGATATTGAGCAGCTCTGTTTTTTTTTAAAATGACTTTTGTGCAGCAGCTTGCCAGAAGTTCTCTATGACAGCTGCACCAATCAGAACATCTCCTGACAGTGGTGAAATGTTGCAAGCTTGTGTGATTTGGTCATGATGAGGCATGCTTTCTCTGTCATATCCTGTAAGGCAAAGTTGAGGGTGGAAGAAGAAGGGTGAAAAAGATGGAATGCCCATTTCACAGTGCCCATATGTGAGTTCCAGAATTAGCAAAAAATCAAGATACAAAAAGTACTTCCTCATAGTCACTCTGGAAACAGAAATACAGAGGTTTGTGCTGTGTTCCTGACCAACACATTTAGGGATCACGTCTGTGTATATGGAGGTTGTAGATAAAATGAGATGTAAATGAAATGAAATGACACTGCAAAAAAAAACCCCAAGAAATATCTCCAATGCCTTTGCGCCAACACATCCAGCTGCACTGTCGATACCCAGTAACACAAGGCATTCCAGCTTGGTAGTCTAAAATGCAGAGCATTGGAGAAGTGATCAATATCACAGTCCTATGTGTAGATGTCATCACGAACATCAATAAAGCAGAGAACAGAAACAAAACCCAGTACAGGCTTGAGGGATGACTCAGGGCAGACACTGACATCAGGTGAGATGAAAGGGAGAACATTCTGTGATAGATATGTTCAACAAACTAAACAGGGTGACATGAATAAACACAAAGCAATGCTGCTTACCCTGACATCTATCATAGATATCAGGGTCAATGAAAACCAGCTTGCAGATGTTGAAGAAGTGCAACTCGCTATTACATCTGATGACGCTCCAGCCCCCGGATGGATTCAGGTACAGCTTACTCAAGGACATTGGGGAGAAAATGCTAGCTAAGATGACAGATGATTATAATGTGAGTATGAAAACAAGAGTGGTACCAGAAGAGTGGCTACATAGCTAACTCATACCCATGCCACAATCATGCACAGATGCTATGGACATAAACATTTATAGCATCATCACACTTCATAATGTGTATATGTGTATGGTAAGATTCCAGAAAAAATTGTTGATAGACACATAACCAGTGAACTAGAAATTAAAGGCGATCTGCCAAATAACTTAGGTGCATACAGGCCCAAAAGAGAACAGTCACAAATGCAGCAGTTTTTGCATATGAAGTTTATGAGGTTTTCAGAATAAAGAGGAAACTGTATTCACAGCGATAGACCTAGAAGATGCTTACAATAAAGTAGTTACACTCATATTGTCGACATGTTAAGGGAACATGATATCCATCCCTGGATAATACGCTAGATAGCCATTGTGATCATCTGTAGAAAAGTTGTTCTGAGGTACAGATCCTGGACGTCTCAGATCAGAACCATAGCACCTGGTCTGCCCCACAAGGATCTCCTCTGTCCCCAGTGCTGTTTAATGTGTATTCCTTAAAAATTGTTCAACTGTAAACCTCAAGAAATTGCAGAATTCTATCATAAACTGATGATGTCCTACTATACAACATGGGCACTAACAGAAAATATATCGCTGACAATGTACATAGTGGACTAGATCAATTATCAATATGGTGCAGAACATACAATACTGTGGTAAATCCCTCAAAAGCAAAGTCTCTCTGGTACTCCTTGAATAATAATATGGTCAATGACCCACTTCCAGCTGTTAGTTGCATGGACTCATTCATTGAAAGAGAACATTACCATAAATATCTTGGGATAATCTTTGATAGTAGTCTCTCATTTAACAAACACATCACAAATATGATTCAGACTGAAAAATGAAGGATCAGTGTTATCAAGGTATGGTGACTTTTGACATGCAGCAATGAGTACTTTTTCTGCTTCTACAAGTAATGTTGCTATCTGTCATAGATTATGGCTTCGGACTACTAACACTGTCACAGGCACAAGTCGTTATATTGGAAAAACTCCAAAATGAGGTAAGGAGACCGGTACTGGGGTGTACTAGAAATACATCCATCTCTGCAATGCGATTTCTGCTTGATCTTGGTGTTCTGCATCATTATGATTCGGTAGACATTGATCTGGAAGTGGTTTTTATTGGGCTTCTATAGTGGCAATAGGTAATTGTACAGCCATTCTTCCTTGTTAGTACCATACGTGATGCTCTTATTAAACTCACCAAAATGGTTTCGCACCATTTAAGAATGAGAGCATACACATCACTGCAGAGACAGTCCAGACCACTCTTAAATGTGTATGCTTACAGATTTAAACATATATGTACAGCCAAAGTCTGATGTTTTTGACACCACAGAAGATGGATGTGTCAGGTCGTTGCAAATAAAACAGTGATACAGCGCATTTCCATTCTCTGGACTACATCTTGCTGGAAGCCTTATATGATCATTGTCCTTCTACAAGAGAGATCTAGTAGGAGTTTAAGAATGAATGCTGAAGAAGAATGATGTGTTAGACCATTGTACAAAGAAAATGGCACAACATCTCTTTTCTGTGGAATATATCCTGCTAGAAATCTAATCGTGCATAGTTCTGATACAGGAAATATCTGGTGGGAATTTGAGAACTAACACTAACAAACAAACATATATATATTAAGACCCATAACTCGTCATAGTCATAGAGGTGTAACTATGGAGACATCAGGACAATTCAACTACAACCACATACAGTCATAGAGGTAACACTATAGAGACATCAGGACAATTCAACTACAAACACATACAGTCATAGAGATAACACTATGGAAACATCAGGATAATTCAACTACAAACACATACAGTCATAGAGGTAACACTATGGAGACATCACCACAAAAAGCTCTCCAAACACCTCTGTCCTCAGATAGATAGAGGAAGTAACAGTAGCTCTGAGTTGGCTGACAATGCAACCACCAACACAAACATTGATTTTATCAGGCTCCCAGAGTTGCACACGATATGAAAATGCATTATAAAAAAGGAGTGGGACACTCTTCTCAAGAACGCCCAGAGGATCACATGGATCTACTGTCAGGTCATGAGAGAGTCAGGGGCAATAAAAGAGTGGACATATTGGCGGGTACAGCTATAGTGGATGGCAAAGTGATGAGAAGAGACTGGACTAAATTAATTAAAGCAGTCATGGATACACACAACAATGAAGAAGATGATACTGAAAAAGACAATGTACATGTCCATAGAATTATAGAGATGTAGGTGACCAAGCGAGAGTAGAGAAAGTGTGTCCTCCCTGGAAAGAATAAGAACCCACAACTAACATCTGAGTGGAAACACTGATCTTAAATACTTTTAGATGGCTGATGGAATGACAAGCAGATTTATGGCAATGCCCCTTGGGCAGTTTCAAAAACAAATGTCTCTGGAAACTGACGAACATAAAATGTAGCGATTTCGTCACAAATAGTGATTTAAGAAACAACACACACCAAGAATATATTTCAAATGTCATAAGAAAACGCAGATGGAAATACCTGGGTCACATATATAAAACTAGATGAAAACAGAAAAAAATGAAAAAGGCGTATGTGGACACCTGAGGGTAAAAGTAAATGAGGAAGGACCAAAGCAACCCTAAAAAACACCATACCCGGTACTTAAAGAGGGGGAAATAATAGGTTTCAAGACCATACAAAAACTAAAACTGCAGGCAGCGAACCGCAACACATGGAGAATCAAAACCTCTACCCTATGTAATGCCTCCGGCATGATTGAAACTAAATGTAAACTAAATCCATGTGCAGTGATCTGGTTTCTAATCAAGAATCAATCAAGAAAAGGAACATGCACACATGGAAAGCCATGAGTGCATAGATCTATATTCTATTTGGTTCTAGATGGTTAATCATAAGTTTAAATATAGAAGAGTAGATATTCTTGCCTCATCTATAACATTTCCTTTGATGAGGAACTCAAGTCTGTATTGAGCAATGTGAACTTGACGATAAAATGATCCATGAAATACAGCAGCTCCAACAAGTACCACCATGACCTGGTTCTGACAGGAAAAAAAAATTAACAAAATATAAATAAGGATAAATGCACAGATATATATTATATGGATCAACTAATCATTATCAATGTTCTTCATGCAACCTAAACTTATGAAGAGGAGTCAGTCCTTCCACATGCACCTGTTCCATGCAGACCTGTTTTTATATCGAATTATGTTGGTACAGTGGAATCCTGTTATAACAACTTGGACTGGACTGACAAAGTATATATGTAATAACAGAAATTCTCTCTATATATAGTACACAAAATAAAGAATAAATATAATTGTGGATTTTGAAATGTGTTGTTATATAGGAAAATTTGTTATAAAAGGATGCACTAAAGATGGATTCCACTGTAGGCCTATACATATCAAAACCATGCAAATTTCTTCCATTTTATTATTAAAATAGTGATTCTTGCTGAACTTTATGCATATCTACTTTTTCTTCTTCTTCTTCTTCTTCTCGTTCGCAGTTTGACATGTCTATACAGCAAGTCCTGTTTTCTTAATAAATGCTGCTGTATTTGAAAGCTCCTCGGTGCTCCCATACACCTTTCTGTGGATATCCATCTCTATGGGCCAGTATCTACTTTTTAATATCTTATGTACACATTTATCACACTCTCTATAAGAAATGTCTCTAATTCTTCTCTAACATTTATATTTGATGGCCTATGTCTGCAGTGTAGGGCTATTATGCATTAAGAGTACTTTATTCAAGGTAAATTCTAAAGGTCAATACGCGCATATTAAGTGCAACCTGAGTATTAGGTGGTTAGTTTCTTTTAGGTCACAGATGGCACATGGGGCAGTAGTCATTTTTTTCATGGTGAGCTCCTCCTTGTAAGTTGCTGTAGTTCTTGGGTATAGCTTGGAGTGTAGGAGGGCGGGAAATAAAGGGAAAAAATAGAGAAAGAAATTAGTACCGGGGGGGGGGAGACTACAAATAGATACAGAGAACATACAAATGTGCAAGGAAGAATAGCATTAAATAGCATGTAGAATGGATTTACATGAAAATATATACACATCAACATTCCTATATATATATATATATATATATATATATATATATATATATATATATATATATCTGTGTGTATGTATTTATATATATAAACACATACATACAAATATACATACAAATACAAGTAAACTAGGAACAAGTATATATTCAACAACAAATATACATATACAAACAAGTATACTAGGAACAAAACACACAAGTATATATCTAACAAGATCAATACATAGATATAAGAAAAATACCCACACAAAATGCATAAGCATGTAAATATATCCATACAAAAATATGGGTTCACACAAGAATAGGTGTACATAATGACACAAAGTAAGCATCAACATAAATACTTATATATACATCCACATAAACATTTTCTCACATAAAAACATATAACATAAACATTTGCATACATAGAGATATATACATGTATTTCAATACACATTCATGCACATGAACATATTCACATGTATTACTATAACACAAGAATATGTACACATACAAATGTGTGATCCAAAGTAACAGTATGGATACATAGAACCATGTAAAATAATATGCATATACAAATACATATATATATGTGTATAGGTACCAATCTGTAAAACAGTTAAGTACATAAATAGATTTAGGAAAACAATTACACAATAGGGAATAATCATAAATAATAGACATATTGGAATACAATATAATTTCTTGGCATTATTGTATTTTTATAGTTGTGTTGTCTTAACTGGTTTTTGTTTCTTGACAAAGGTCCCAATAGGACTGACACGTTGAAAATTGTCTTTGTTTTATTGTTATTTCTGATTTATTTATATTGATAGTTAGACTATATTCAGTAACCTTTATAATTAACTTCGTATTTACCTTCTATCAGATGTCACTGTTTAGAGCGAGGATGCATCCATGGTGTCTACTTGCATGTAGGCATACGAAAGACTGAGTTCGTGATAGTGAGATCATGAGCGGAACACAATCTCAAGAGGTGTAGCCCATTGCTGTTGCATTTACCAATCCCATGCTTTCCTAGGACTCCATTCCAGAACTGATGATCATTTCCAACTATTGTGTTGAAATCACCCAGAACGATAAGTTTGTCTGATTTTGGCGTAGATGATATCACTCAAGTTCCTTAAAGAATTTGTCCTTTTCTTCATCTTGATTTGTCATTGTCATAAGATATGTGCTAATTAAGGTTGTAAACTTTTTCTTTCCCACTTGTAAGTGTAGTGTCATAAGACAGACGCTTAGTCATTGGGGAAGACTTAGGAGCCATTATACAAGGTCAGCTCTAACTGTAAATCCAACTCCTGATTTCCATCGCTCTGAGCTTTTGCGACCACTCCAAAAGAATGTGTACTCACCTCCTCGTTCAGTAAGTTGACCTTCATCCGGTATCTCGCTTCGTTCAGTGCTACAATGTCGAGCTTGCATCTGGCTAATTCCTAAGCAACTAGCACTTTTCTTCTTTCTGGTCTGTTTGCAGATGTTATATCTGTGAGTGTGCAGATATTCCATGTTCCAACTAGTAAAGGTTTCATAATTTCATGTGTGTTTCGACCGTAGTGGTTAGACACCTGCCAGCCATATATGCTGACCAGGTTAAGTTTGGCAGGCTATTTTTAAGGCACTTTTTCTAGCCCATTCCCCATGCTATAAGGGTGAACAGAGCTATACTGAATAGGGCTCTTCAGTTGATAAGGGCTGCCGAATCCCATTTCTGCCATGAGTAAACAGGAAGCAACCATTTACCCTGATCCACCCATGTTCAGGGTTGTGACTGCAGCTTGAGTATTCCACACTTTCTGGTTTGCCACTTCCCCATCACACAGGGCATGTTCTGTGAGTTGATGATGGTTGATGATAGTTGAGTAATGACTAGCGTTGAATGATGTTTAAAGTGTGGAGGTGTTGCATCATTTGTCGACCACTCTCTATTCCTGATCTAACAGTGTTCCAATGGCAAGATAAATCAAGATGACTGGAGATATAGCAGGATGCAGTGGATGACCAGAGTGTTCTATGTGTCTCACAAAGCCCTTTGCATTCTACAATGCTCGGATGGCAAGTGCCTTCCAGCCTTGTTGAACATCATATATTTCATTTGTGTTGTCTGCCATATCAAGGCTTCGCATGCTTGGGCAGACATGCCCTGTGTTTACCTCCAGGCCCAAGCCCCTTAGTTATCCTCACCTGGTTTGGCTGGCCTGACAAAGCCATTACTGGGGTGTGACCGCTGCCACATGCTAGCAACTACTGGGAGCCACAGATGAGAGATGAGTGCCAGATGTGGACCAAGGGTGTGAGAACTACTCCAAAGGAGTTTGACAGTCTCTGCATCTGAGGTACTACACCCCATTTGGTCATATAAAGAGACATAACAACATGGAAAAATTAATAGCTGAAGGCAAAGGCAACAGGGCACCTAAGACAACAATGGTGCAGTGATATATCAGATTAGTTAAAGTTGTCTCTGGCTGCGGCAGGTCAACTTGCCTAGAACCGCACAGTGTTCAGAGAATCTATAAGGAAAACTATGTTCTGGAAAGAATATGTTACATGATGAAGATGACTTATCGTGTAGTGTCCATTTTTACAAGGAAATGCTCTAACTTAATGATTTAAGATTTTGCCAATGTGAAACTAAGTTCTAGGTTAGTGTAAATAACCAAACTAAACAATACTGAGCGTATAAAAGTTCATACAGAATAGCCCTCCTTCTGATATAGGTTATTATAGTCAGGTGTGATGTTATCTGACAACCATCGATATCTGTTTATTATTGATGCATCAATCACTCTCAGGATGCTTCGTAATCCCCATACTGGACCACCTTCTTGAACTGTAAACAAGTCTGGCAAACGTGACTGCAGCAGTGGAACACCTGTGGAAATTATATCAAATACTCTCACAATGATATTTCTGACATAGAATGGGCTAAAAGAAAAATTAAAAGTCATAGGAGATTGACTTTATTACACTCAGGTTTACTCATATGTACTCCACCCATCATAACGAAGTTGCACACAGCAGGTCAAGATTATCTTAACAAAGTCGCATGCAGCATACCAAGATTATCATAGCACAGAGCTCCATTTCTTTAAGCCATATGCGCTCAACAAAGTCGCACACAGCAAGCCGAGGTTATCACAACACTGAACTTCATTGCTTCAAGCCATATGCACTTGTAAATAAATGTCATAACTTAGTATGAAACCTACAACCTCCTGAAAAAATATTAAAATGGCTTAATCGTTGCCCATGAAGATTCCGATAACCATCAGTCTATACCCTACCTAGCTATCTCCTTTCATTAGCATTCCATCAATTGAGAGATAATGGGGTTAGTGTCAATTTGTGGTCTTCGTAAAGACTATTTCTGCATCATTTTCTCTGTCTGTCTAAGGTCAGCAACAGTAAGAATTTGTTTTTTCCAGTTTTCAGACCCACTCATATAAATACACATCCAACGGAATATTTCACTAGCAAGCTTCTAGTCCGCTGCACTTACGTCTGATGATAATAAGGGTATTTGCCATTAAACCCCCACCACCCCCCCCCCCAAGGAAAAATAGGCCAGGACATTCAACAGTAAGAAACAGGTAAAATTTAAAACAATTCCCCCCCCCCATCCCCGCAAAAAAAATATCAAAGATAATTTTCTTCCTTCGAAGTAAAAGTCAGATGATACAGATCGATATTGAGTGTACAATGGACAGTGAAAAAAGGCAACAAGTGTTAAATTAATGAAAAGTACACCATGACAAGTGTGGCATAGGTGATCATGTGCCCAGTTGCATAGGTAATCACGTTTTTCTACAAATATCTGTCTTTTGTTTTGTTAATAAGTTAAATTCATGTCATTCTCTCATGTCCCCACCCATAAAAAGTACAATGACCAGTCCCGCCACTTCCCTCAAAATGCAAGGCTCTACTTTTTGCTAAGTGGTATCTGCAGACGTTATTCTAGACTAGCAATAATCCTATTAGAACAAATTTAGAACAAATCCAATTTAGATCTGAAATTAACTTACTCAAAACAAAAAACCTTAGTAGATGACATGCTGTTATTTTAAGGTTCTCTTATGGAAGCTTTATAGCAAGTCATTTATAAATTATAGACCCCCTCTAAAAAGAAGACTCCTTGAGTAGGCATTACATTAAGTCAAAAACTGAAGTCACTTGGGTATGAAAGAAAACTCAGAAAAACTACCACACTGCACATAGGAAGTAAGAGCTCACAAATCGCTCACAAATCCTGGGGTTCTCAAACAATCAAACAAACAAGTTGTATCTGCAGCCCTTATTCTAGACTAGCTATAATCCCATTAAAACAAATATTCAAATTATCAAATTTAAAACTCAGACTAATATAATTAAGATCTGAAACAAACTTACTCAAAACATATTCAATCCTATCATCTGACTCTTTGTTCATGACATACCTACAGATAAAAAAAATAATAACTTTCAGAATGATAGATGGACAGACAGACAGACAGACAGACAGACAGACAGACAGATAGATAGATAGATAGATAGATAGATAGAAATATAGCATACATGACTCAGATCAACAATCATGCTACCACCAAAAGTGAGGTGGCACACTCGACTCACAGCAACAATCATGCTACCACTGAAAGTGAGGTGGCACACTCAACTCACAGCAACAATCATGCTACCACCAAAAGTGAGGTGGCACACTCGACTCACAGCAACAATCATGCTACCACTGAAAGTGAGGTGGCACACTCAACTCACAGCAACAATCATGCTACCACCGAAAGTGAGGTGGCACACTCGACTCACAGCAACAACCATGCTATCACAGAGTGAGGTAGCATACTTGCACAGCAACTACCACACTATCACAGAGAGTGATGTAGCATACTTGACACACAGCAATGACAGTGCTATCACCAAAACTGAGTGGCACACTTGACTCACAGCAACAACCATGCTATCAAAGAGAGTGAGGTAGCATACTCAACACACAGCAACATCAATGCTATCACAGAGAGTAAAGTAGCATACTTGAATCCATATGGTGCTATAATATTACAGAGAGTGAGGTAGCATACTTGAATACATATGATGCTTTGGTTGTTGCTGAAAGGAGTAACCCACTCTTTTCTTATCACCAACTGTTTTATTTTAGAGTCACATACACACACACACCAGCACAACACTGCACACAACACTACACACATACCAGAATCTTGTCCAGAAAACCTTACTTAATCAGATACTCAAAGGAGCAAACATGTTCAGCCAACAAGACTGGTCAAACTATGGTGCATGACATCATTATAAATGGTGCATTTTACACCAATGATAATAATAGTCACTGGTCAACAAATTTTTACAAAAGTTATATTACTGAAATTATACTAGTCATGTCTTATCAATTTTTTGCAAAAGTTATGTTACTGAAATGATATCAGTCATTTCTTATCAATTTTGAACTGTTGAGCACAACTGTGACAGACAAATTTCAAAATGGACTCTTTTGTCTTGTCCTATCCATGTGTGCCACTGGGCATCATGGGGATCCAAAGTCTTCTTTCTTTAGCTAACTGTGATGCCGCTGCCATAGTGCATCTTTAGTGTTCTAGTATTTCTCTGATATCATCTATCCATCTTCGTCTGGGTCTTCCTACTGTTTCTCTTTCAGATGATCTTTTATTGAAAGCTATCGATGGAATGCGATCTTGTTCCATTCTAATTAGGTGGCAGAACCATTTGATCTTTTGTGTGTTTATGTATTCTTTGCACGATATTGTTTTCATCAGATTTCTTATAGTGTCATTAATAATTCTATCTCTTTTTTGTTAACCCCAGTGCTGTTCTCAGGCATGTCATTTCGCATACAGCAAGTTTGTGTTGTAGAATCTCTGTCAGTGTCCAGGCCTGACATTGGTAACACAGTGTTTGCATGAATACTGTGTTTATTAATGTTAATTTTGGAGATTATGTAGATGTTCTGGTGTTTAAGCAGTTGTATTAATTGGTATAAAACTGCGTCTGACTTCTGACACCGTGACTCTATTTCTCTAGCTAGTCTTCCATCTTCTGAGAATATGCTGCCTAGATACTTTTATTCTTTTACTTGGTTGAGTTTTGTGCCATCTATGTATATTTCTAGTGGGGATTGATTTCTGCATATCTTCAATGTTTCTGATTTTGGTTTGTTGATTCTCATTTTGTTGGTTTCTCAATGGGTATTTAGTGCATGTAAGTGTTTTTGCAGCGCATATATATTGTTGTATATCAATGCCTGATCCTCTGTGAATAGCAATTTAGGGAATGGATGGAGTCATTAGAGAGAGCTAAAATATGGGCATTGCTATGAAAACTCATGCTTATTTTTGTCCTTAGACATGTGGGTGTGAAGGAAACGAATGGGCCAACCAATTAGCTAGCCTCGCCATCAAAACAGATGGTCAGCCTATGGACCGAGCAGACATACTCATTGCTCTTTGTGAGTCCTCAAGATCTGAGGATTTTTAGTTGAATGAGCATGAGTCAATATTGAGAATGCAGGAATTGGGAGTGAAGATAGGCGTGGCCCGTAGAGAACCCCTGACAAAGAGCTCAAAAAGAGCAGTGAACTAACATAGAGCCAGAACCATCAGCCGTTATACCCTGAGAGATTTACTGAAGCAGAGATCTGAGCACCCATGGATGTGTCCGGTGTGCGAAGAGGATAATAAACCAACTTAATACCTTATACTCCTGCAGAGGGCAGGATGTAGTCCAGAAAACAGAATATGCTGCATGAACTGTCCCAAGTAAAAGGGGACATATACATATGACTCTCACCCCTAGCCATGAATAACTAAAAACCAGAAACTAATGATGAATAAACCTTTGAACTCACTTCTCCATAAAAGGTCGCAGTCGTACTGCTAATCCAGGGTATGGATTATAGGGAAGATCCTCTCGACTTAACAACTTCTTGATGAGACTACGGAATTCTTTCTCAATTCTAGTCTTCACTAAGTATCTCCTCACCCTGTTGTATAGCACAGCACCAACAGGTCCAGGGGGAGCTTCCAAAGTTTCCCTAGCAACACCTGATACTGGTTGCTGTATCAAGAAAGGAAAGAAGAATTGTTTGTTTTGTTAAGTTAAAGAGCACCAAAACAAAAATTACATTTTTGTATTCTTTATGTCAACTTGTTAATCTCACAACACAATCCTCTTAGCTGAAAGTGAACATGAGTTTAACAAATGAATACCCCAGCAGATGAATTTGACAAAACATGCACAGATTATCGACTAAATATCAATATACAGAAAACAAAAACTATGACAATCAGTTGAATCAAACAGGAAACAATTACTGTAACATATGGTTCATTGTCTGTATATTTGACATATAATAACATGCCAGATGTGAAACAGAATTTAAAAGAAATGGCCAAAAATACTTTCAATGACTTTAGGAAATTATTTATCTATTTAAAAGCTTGTAACAGGTCAAGGTCATTGAGGTACCACATTGGATGCATCAACACACATAGTCCTCTAGCAACCTCTGTCTTCACCAATGCGGACGAGAGGGGTAAAGTCTTGTCTTGTCCAGTTCTTGATGTTGTCTGTCCATGCTGTTATTTGTTCTCTTCTACTTCTACCACCTTTGATGGATTACTGCAGTATTGTTTTTGATAATAATACTCACGTGTAAGACAGGTAATGAAGTCCTACTGAATAGGACTTCATTACCTGTCTTACACGTGAGTATTATTTTCCATTATGTTCTACTAGCAGTACCACCTTCTTTTTGATATTAGAAGAATCTTACAGAATGGAAAATGGCTGGATCAGGTTGCGAGGTGAGTGGGTCCCATCAGAACAAATCAGGTTTAAATCCTGATTCTTGCATTATCATTTACTTTAAAATCCTTGATGCATCTATATTATATTATTTATTTACAAACTATTCATAAATTAAAAACCTGCTAAATAACCACCTAAACACACAAACCTGCTAAATAACCACCAAAAAAACCTGCTAAATAATCCATCTTAGATAAGGGACCATACCTGCACATCATCAGTCTTTGTTTGTTTCACTGAATCTTTTCTTGATTTAATCATGACTTGATTCAAATCTGATGATAGACATTTAGCAGCAACTTCAAATCATGATGATCATGTTCCTCCTTCGCAAGCGAAGATGAGCAGGGCATGAAAAACAATAAATGTAATAAACAAGTAGAAAAAACAACATTTGTGATTGTCTAATTTGGTTTTGTGAGTTTGTAGATTCCAGATGAGTCCGATTCATGCAAGGAAATTTCTAATGTAGTGCATGCAGGAGTGTAGAGGGTTCGGGGTAGGAGAGTTTTCTGATTTTTCCTTCTTCTTCTTCTTCTTTCGTTCACTTGAAACATGTCTATATCTGTAATTCTGTCTCCTTAATAAAACTCAGTCTTTTGTAGTTCATACAGTGTCCCATAGAGCTTTGATTCTAGTGCTGTTTCCTCTGGCCAATATGTCTGCCTCAGCGGTTCATGCTCAGAACACTCTTGAAGTATATGTTTGGCCCTCTGTGCTGCCTGTCCACATGGCCGTGTTGCCAATCTTGAACTTTGTATACATGTGACTGCGGAGTCTGTTGTGTCCTGTTCTGAGGCGTAGAATTATAACTTGTTCTGATCTGTTCATAATGTGATAGTCATCTTGTGTTGGTGTTTGTGGCTTTCTTATTGACTTGATCATCTGTTTTTTCTGATGGTAGGTGATTGGTATATCTGGTTGGTCTTCGGCAGCACCTTCCTTAGCCAGTTGGTCTGCTTTTTCATTTCCTGGTATTCTACAGTGAGATGGTATCCACTGCATGGTTACCCTATACTGGTAAGACAATTCGCTAAGTAATTTTTTCAAATCTGTTAGTTTTCCAGACTGGAGAGCTTGAAGCACTTACCTTGCATCTGTCAGGAATACCACAGGCTGTAGGCCAGAGTTGGAGTTCAGCAGTTTTTTAGCTGCCACACTAATTGCCTGGATTTCTGCATCATAATTATTGCAGAATTTTCCCGTCGGTGTTCTGATTGTATCTCTAGGCTTGTGTGGATATTCTATATATACACCTGCACCTCCATTCCTCACAGCATTCTGTGCTGACCCATCTGTGTACACTCTGACCCATATATCTTGTGGATATTCCTCATCCAGGAAACTGAGGGTGACTGTCCTTCGCTGCACACTGTTCTGTTCATCTTCGCTTAGTATTCCTTTTACATGGGTCTGAATGTATATTGGCATTCCATGGCTTTCACTCCACGGGGTTTGTTCTGGTACAGACCGTAAGGGGCTGTCAACTTCAGGTAGGTCTGTAAGTTGTCTACGGAGTCGTTTAGCTTGATGGATAAAGCTGCTCCTTTTCAGTCGCCCCATTGCTAGATTTTGGAATCTTTCCTTCATTGGAAGACTTGGCATACACTGGAACTTTTCTGCTTGAATTAGTACTTTTGTGTCTCTGCGTTCGCCAAGTGTTTGCATTCTTCCCATTTTCTGCATCTCTGCTATGGGTGTTGATTTCATTATTTTTCCTTCTGTTTCCGTCGCTTGTATATTGCCTGCAGTGTTCTTTCTTTTTCAAATTTAGTGATGCTAGCAGTGATCTAGGTGTGTCAAGCTGAACAATCAAGGGCTATAGTTTCCCTGGAGCTAGGATTGATGCTGCAGAGATAGTTTTACAACTTCTACATTAGATCATCAAATAGATCATTTGTCTGTGATAATACTTAACATTTGATTATGTACTTCATCTTCTGCTGTGTTAATTAGTTTAGCAGGATGTAGTTTGAAGATTGCATTGTGTCAGGATTTACACGTTGTCTATGATATCCATGCTTTTTTTCTGGACAAATATGATTTTAGCATAGCATTTGAGCCGCTTTAACCTTAATTCTTGATTAGAAACTAACTTCTTCTTCTTTCATTCAATTGAAACATGTCTATATCTGTAGAAACTAATCAAATAGGACATTTCCATAAGTGCTCCACTCTCCATTTCAACAGCCATTTAAGTGTATGTAGACACATAGTCCCATTCAGGTGTTGATTACGCAATCTTTGGTTCTTTCTAAAAAGATTACATTTTCTTTCCTCATCTCTAATTACTTCAATTTCTGTCATTCTTTGTATGTGTACTTTTTCAGTCTAATTGTCAACATCTTCATTTTGCAATGAATCTATGACGGCCTTAATTAAGTCAGCTTTATCTCTTTTCACTTTAGCCTACTGAATGGAACTGCCACCTCTTTTCCAAAACGTCCTTTGATGCCCTGTAAAGTAAGCACACGGTTTGGCAGTTCACATTGTTGTTATTCTTTGAAAGCCCAGCAACACAAAGGTTCAAAATTTTCCAATCCGAATTCACATCAGATTCTTATCAGAATATACACAAAAAAGATGCATAGAATATTCTCAAGGTCACCGTGGTTGGTTATGTCACAGCACGTAAGGAATGACACAAAAAATGTTAAACAAAACTGCATTATTATTATTTTATTCATTATTATTTCAATATAATTTATCCAGAAGCATGCTGCAAGTACAAATAATAGGCCTAATCCTTGATGTATTCATAACTAGCAAGACATGTGAAAGACAAGAATACTTCGTTGAAATGACAGTACACTTCTGTGTATCAGGCCGTATGTAGCCTAGCCTAGATATTTTCAGTTTCTGGTAGGTCTAAATAAATTGGGTAAAACTATGGTTTAAGTCTTCACTGTGCTATAAATAGCACACAATGTTTAAATTTTTAACTAGCCGACATCACAGATTTCCATGTAACACCAATGAAATTAATGGATGCCGTGACGTCACATCTCCCGCCACAATGGACATCAACCACATTTATAATAACTAATTTATTTTTTAATTTATAACTGATCCTAACCCAAATCTAAATACTAATTCCAAATTAATATGTCTTTTCAATTAATATACCTTAATTTTAAATACAAATTCTACTAATCACACTGCAATACGACAATCTATACAAGGTACATACATTCTTTATGTTCTGTCATTTACTCATCTTTTTGTTTGTTTTGTTTCCACATATGTAATTCCTTTTTTTATGTACTTCCTGACCTTCCGGCATCTCATTTCCATTGGATATATTTGTTTATTGTGATAATTTTTCCATTCATCGTTATTTGATGTTTTGTGTGTATCTTGATAAAGACCTCTTGGTTGAAATTTTGAATATGATTTGTGTATTGTAATTTGTATGTTTTCTTGTGTGCACATCATTACCCACTAGTTTTGGTTATAGTCTGTCATGTCTGATTGAAGCGATTATATAAAGTTGTGCTTTACGTAAGTATAATCACACTGCAAAGGTTAGATAATACCTTGAAACTAGAATAAAGGTCACAGTGAAGACTTAAACCGTAGTTGCGCCATAATGTGTTTTGAAAAAATATTGTTCTGACATTTTAAAAATGTCCTAACTTATGTCTTAACTTAACTCATTTAAGTAGTAAGTAGTAGGCCCCTGTTAACCTTCACGACGCTTATGTAAACACTTGTCTGCAACAACAAAAAATGGCGGCTATTGCCATTGTCAACAGAAGTCATCCAATGAGATATCGTGTTAAATAGATGTACCAGAGCCTGATTGGTCAATGCACATACTCGGGAAACATGCACAATTGAAGATGGTATATTTCAATGTCCATCATGATCATTCTGAAAATGTCTAGGTAGAAGTAACACGTTTTATACCAATTAATCTGATCACATCTTCACACTGGTACGATGCCATGATGGTGAATCGGGTTTATAGACCATTGTATCATGAATAAAATAACATTGAATCGTGGCTTGAATCATGAATTATTGGGTTATTTAGTTTCACAACAGTGAATATACAGAATGCAGTGTCGGTTTGGGGACTTGTAGATGTTTGATATAGAATATGTTGAAGTGGCACCAAAAATGATTCTAGGTCTAGCTCAAAGAACGATTTTACTGCAAATCTACATGTTTTATACAATTCCCCCAGCAATATTTTGATAATTTCACAATGACAAAACTTAAATAAAACATATTTGTGTGTGATTTAGTGTACAGTGTTGCCAAGCAATTCAATAAGTAAGGTAAGTTATTTTTTTACTACCCGTAATTTTTTTCGTTTTATTTGTTATAAAATATATTTTTTTCTGGGGTGATATGTCTGGTATCACACACACACTTACAGAAATTACACCAATATATGCAGAATTAATTCTTTAATTATATGTGCAAATATTATTTAAATATCATTATCTCTAACAACCATAAACAAATTATCACATTTTCAAATCAGCCTCCATCAATAACGCAAATTCTCAAAAAAGAATCCGTGGCAGGAAGACGTTTTGTATTTTAAATCCGGCTTGCTAAATGAGCATGACAATAATTATGCATACGTTATCATTGTATAGTATATATTTATAATTTATACTGTTTGTCTAACATGTAGCCTCGTTTGATATGAATTTAAATAGGCATATATACAGAGCGATTAAAATAAAATAAGTTACGCTGGAATGCATTGGTTTCGAAGGTAAACAATTCTTTCTAAATACGGAAGTCTTTGTAAAATGTATAATTTAGATAGAGAAAACGAAATTATGTAACATTTGCAAGATCAAGATTGTAGTGCTGCTGAGCTCTAACCTATTTAAATAGCGTAAAAATTCATATAAATTATTTTTATAAATATTATTATTATTATATATATATATATTATGTACACAAAATATGTCAATTGTAACTTATAACATGCAAGTAAGCTCGTTTATGTCGAAAATTATATAAAATTCTCAAATAAGTTAAAAAGTTTAAGTATTAAACAACATGGCTGCACTCGGTGAGGAAGAAATTCACTTTGAAAAACCTAAAATCATTAAGAAAGTCTTGAAAGATTCAGATGATAAAAGGCTTATTGTTATTCTTGAAAAGGCATCATTGGAAACTGTTAAGGTAAACAAATTTTGGTTTGAAATTAATGTCTGTGTGTGTTGTATCGGCTTACTCAACTGTGAACTATCCAGAGGAATGGCAAATCTTGAATTAGTAGGTACTTGGACAAGATTTTCAAAATAATGCTACAGCATTAAAAAATAAAATACTATATTTAGATAGCCCTTGAAAATTGCAATTCAACGATACATCAACCAACTCTGTACGTCAACCCTGAAAAAAGTTATGATTTTTTTTCAAATTAATTTGACATCAAAATAATTTACACTACGACTCACTACGTTGAAACAATTGAAACATATAATTATAATAATAAATAATACTAGGATAGGAAAATATAAGACTTGACCACAAAAATGTAACTGAGCTGACAATTTCTTAATTATCTTAGTTATTTTCAATTGAATAATACAACACACAAACTATACATAATCATAATCATACATTTTTGTGTTCATGAAGACAAGACGCTTAAGTTGATCACATTTTTGGAATGTTCAGATGGGCACAGAACTAATTGATATTCAAAATGGCTGCTAATTTGCATAATTATAATGAAAATAAATTAAATATTTATTAAACATAATAACATACCACAGAAACTATATACAGTAGAACCCCGCTATATCGAAGTTCTCGGGGAAATTGAATTAATTCGATATATCCGAGGTTCGATATAACCGTTTTTTATTAAATGTAATGCTCTAAGAACTTGCAATGTCAAGCCGACTTCACGAGTTATGAAGCGCGCTTCACGAAGCTGTGAGCTAGGCCTACTATACATTTCTTTTTAAACACGAGATAAAAAGTTGTTTTTAAAGTTAAATAATAAAAATTGGCAGTACATTTACATACCTGTAAGTACATGTATATACAGCTGTAGTCATATGGTGATACATTCAACTTTGGCAGCAGTCTCAATTAAGTCCAGTATACATGTATGTATCTTTTTTGAAGAAGTCCGTAATTGATTTCTGCTGCATCGGACGTGAGCTAATAACAATGATCTCCAGGTCTGCTACCATTTTAAATCCATTTTTCGTATCCGCGTTGCTACATTCCATCCAGTTACGCAAAACAGCAAGAGCTTCCATGGCGTTGGCTGTTGTAGGTGGGGGACGTTCCATGCTGTCACCAATATCATCATCATCATCATCATGTTGTGAAGTTACCGACTCAATTATGGCTTCGTCAGTCATGGTTCCGTTACTTGCCAAGTCGTTATCAGCATCACGAAAGTCTTCAAACGTTGGAATGTCGAAACCAGCTGAACGTAGACGATCCCATAAATTTCCTACATCTGGTGCAATTGCAATCGAAGAAACAACAGCAGATGGGCCAGCGCTATCTGACTGCACAAATCTTGCGTGTTTAAAACAATTAGCAATAGTTTCTGGCTTCACTTGATTCCAAGCGCTGTGCAGCATCCGAACACCATCTAGCAGTGTCACAGTGTTATTGTCTACAGGTTGTCCTCTATCAACAGCACACAGCAAACGTTCCACAACCATTCGACGGTACAGTGCCTTCAAATTGTGTATAATGCCTTGATCCATTGGCTGAAGACACGATGTACACGTCGATTCATTACCAAAAGGCCACCGTGGAACTTCGCTATAAGCGAAATGGTGCAAACCCGACTTCGCTATATCCGTAATTTATTAGAGGGATTAATGTTACCTATTGCGCGGACTATTTAAAATATTCGCAATAACCGAATGTTCGAAATATGCGAGTTCGATATAGTGCGGTTCTACTGTATTTTTGTATTCACAAAGAAACGACACATCTGTTGATCACATTGCTGTGATTCTCAGAGGCATGTACAACTAATTAATATTCAAAATGACAGCCAATTTGCATAAATAAAACACATGTTGATGTTTAAAAAAAGTTAACTACCGTTTTCTGCATTGTGCTGCATCCTTAAAAGTTACATATATAAAAAGAAAAATGGTTAAAGAAATAAATCTGGTTGCAGACACGAAAAACTGCAAAATCACTAAATGTAAACATTTATGATTAGTCCAAGAAATTTATAACTTGAGCAAAATAATCTTTACACACAAATCCCGGATGTCCAAGTACCTAAAATTAGTTAATTAAGTATATAATAATTATAATGCTCAAATAATAGGCATTAGCACTAAATTTTCAAAATGGGTTTACAGCATATAAAACACCACAGCTAGACAGGCCTTGAAATTTGTATTTCAACGATACCTCAACCAATTCTGAGAACAGTTATTAATTTTTGGTAAAAATTTAATGAAAATATAATTACATGAGAACATATAAGAAAACATGAATAGATTGGTGAAGAAAGTTGTGACCAAACAGCAGAGGTAACAATTTATGAAATTTCTTAGTTATTTACGATAAAATATGCATAAAACTATACATTTTTGTGTTCGGGAAGGCCAGATGCACCTGTTGAATGCATTGTGCAAATTTTCATATGATGATATGTACTTGGGGTTAAATAATATTCAAAATGGTGGCTAATTTGCATAATTTACTTTCAATTTAATAGTCTAATTATTAAATATTTAAGTTATTTACGATAAAATACCCTATAAACTATATATTTTTATGTTCAGAAAGAACAGACAGATATATTGTGCAAACATTGTTGAATACATGTGATTTGGGGTAATAAACATTCAAATTGCAATATTGCCATTTTACAATATTTACACATTATTGTTCTTTAAAAATTCAATAGCAGTTACAAGCGACTTCTAAAAAACGTAACAATTTCATATATAAAGAGAGTTGGTTGCTGAATTTGTTATGCATGGTTTCACAGATTTTACAATCAAACTAATCTGATACATGTGTACAAAATTGAAAAACACTTATTGGCTTGTTGAAATCCTTGCTGTAAATTTGACACATTTTCCACCTGGAACGTTTGGAATCCGATGTAGAAATGGGTGACAAAACTGAAACAGTCCCTTATTATAGGCACTGATGTTGCTAAATGACAACTGGATTGGTCCGTATCTGGAAAACTGTCCCCACAATTATTTATAAAGGGACATAGCCAATTGTGTCTTAAAAATGGTAAAAAAATAATATTAGCCCTAATGCCTACAACTATACTATTATAGAGGCAGGCTAGCCTGGGCCTAGTTCTATAAACCTCACTATATGATTATTATGGTCAGGTAGGTTAGACATTGGCAGGACACAATTTTCAAAATGGGTTACATTATAAATGCCACAGTTAGATAGCCTTTGAAAATTGAAATTCAACTAAGTATGTGTTTCAGCTCAGAAAAATATGAATTTTTTCCTGATTAGTTTTGCATCAAAATAATTGGTAAATTTGCTGTTTACGTGACCACTGCAGTATAAATAACACACTGTTTACATTTTTAACTAGCCGACATCATGGATTTTCACACAAAACCAATTCAATTGAAGGATGCCATGACATCACATCCTCTCCCGATATAATCTAGTTGTGGCGTGGCTCTGCATCCATCAATCTGATTAGTTTTACACGAGAACCCATTGTTGGTTAGTTAAAAATGTAAACAGTGTTATATTCAATGAAACACTTACCTTATTCACCATTGCTTGGCGGATAAACTTGTTTAATCCCACACAGGAAATCCAGGAAAATATGTAGAGAGATCTAGTGTTTCTTTCACCACATATATTCACAAAGATGGGCGGAAATTGTCTTTTGCACTGCCTACCCTTGTTCCGTAATTATCTTTTAACTAGACCCCACAAACCCTCAATAGTGTTTGTGTGGGCCCCAGATTCTTGGCTCTTTAAATGTACACTATGATTAATTTTCATGTGTACATAACTTTCATCATTCAAGCAGTCATATGCTCTCTAACAATCAGAGACAATGGTCGTTCCTGGTAACACATACTCCTTTATAATATTCAATAACACTTTAGTCCTTTCTGCAACAACCTTTAATACACATTTATTTATGCCTTCTCCACAGACCAAAATCCCATGTCCCTTGCACACGTTTCCCTCTATTATATTTCCTTTTGCCGAATATACTTTACATACTCTCTTGGATACCCCTGTTGCTGTTAACTCAGCCTTCAGCTATTAATCATTCCATGCTGTTATGTCTTTTTATATGACCAAAAAACCTCAACTTCCTTGTTATGACGACATTTATTGATCTTAACACTTCATGATTTGTCTTTTTAGCTGTCCATGGTATATGTAACATTCTTCTGTAGCATGTCATTTCTGATGTAGCAATTCTCTTTGCTACTGTTTTATTAAATATTCAGGACCACTGGAGAAAAGAATAATGTTTAAGCATGATGCATCGGACAAGACTCCAGTCTGATCCTGATACCCTTGCCGCTTTCCATGACTTACCTCTGGTGGCGTATAGGCACGACAAAAATCTGGAGGACATCTTGGTCCATAGCCACCTTAAGTCTTCTGTTCCTGACCATTTTGGCACTGTTCATTTCTCACGTGGCTGTTGCTATACATGTCCTTATGTGGTTCAGATGTGCTCCATTTCATTTTCTAAGGCCACTTTCTCCATCGATGAGGCCTTTACATGTGAATCCTGTAATTTTATTTACGTGATCATATGTAAACGCTGCTGCATGCAGTACATTGGGGAAACCGGCTTAAGATTGGTGATCGCTTTTTTAACCATCTTCATGCCATCAAGCACAGAATACCTACTCCTGTGGCCACACATTTCAACAGCAATGATCATCATGGTGCTCTTGATATTCAGGTCACTGCCATCAGATCCTACATCTCAGATTACACAAGGCAACAAAATAAAAACTTTTTTTAATCATCTGAAACCAAAATACACTTTTCTAAAGGATTTTTTGGCGCTGATTTCAGATCTGGTATCAGTTTTTTTCTATCACGTCAAGTTTTAAAGTTATTAGTGATGTTAGTTTTCACTGAACTTGGCTGTATTTTTTCGAGAATCGCAAACATCAATTAAGCAAATGATTCACATCTTCTAGACTAAATCAAATATACTCACATCACAGCATAGATATGTAGAATGTTTCTTCAAAATTGCTTGGAATTTGATTTTCTGTTATATTCTTCGCCTGGATTATCACGGAATAGCATCCAGCAGAAGTCGGCCATCATACTCTCATTCCACAAACCTTGATAACGGCGCTCCATTAACTGAATGTCCTGGTGAAAACGTTCTCCTTGCTCTTCACTCACCATACCAAGATTTTCTGGGAAGAAATCTACATGGGAGTGCAAGAAGTGCACTTTTAATGACATGCGACAGCCAAGGTTCTGGTAAGAATCTATTAGACGCTGAACTCCTTCCCTGTACGTAGGGGACTTATGATTACCAAGAAAGTTTTCACAGACTCACTTGAATGCCTCCCAGGCTTCTAGCTCAGCTCCTGACAGAGACTGTTTGAAACCTTCATCTTGTAAAACAGATCTGATTTGTGGACCTATAAATATCCCTTCCTTCATTTTGCAGCAGTGATGTTTGGGAATTTATTAACAAGGTACTGAAAACCTTCTGAGTTTGTCTTACCCATGGTCTTCACAAGGGTTTTCATCAGTCCTAGCTTAATATGGAGAGGTGGCAGAAATATTTTCTGTGGATCAACAAGGGGCATATTTTGGACACTGCTTGCTCCTGGCGTATAGATATGCCTGGGCTCCCAGACACGTTTGACATAATGTTCCGCTGTTGCTCGACTATCCCATAGGCATAGGAAACAGCAGTATTTAGTGAATCCTCCTTGCATGCCCATCAACATGCCAATGACCTTTAGATCACCACAGATGTTCCACTGGTGTGTTTTATAATGGATAACTTCAAGCAAACTGTTCATGTTGTAATAAGATTCTTTCAGATAAACAGAATGTGCAACTGGTATGCTTGGTTTTAAATTTCCATTGTGCAAAAGAACTGCCTTTAAGCTTCTTCGCGAGGAATCAATGAAGAGACGCCATTCTGATGGATCATGCACTTGTGATAAACTGTTGAAGAGACCATCGATGTCCTGACAATAACTCAATGAGCCGTCAACATTGAAGAACGTCGTCATGTTGAGATTTCGTTTTCTATAATAAGTTATGTTAACGTCCCTTGCAAGCAAAAAATAAGTTATCATGTACGCAAATGCAAGGTTTTTGCAACCTTTAAAATAAAAGAAAGTACAAAACAACGAAATCTCATAATATACTTGTCGTAATTACTTTAAGCAAACACCACACGTGTATAAATGGATTTACTATCCTATCTAATACACAAAAATGGTAGCATCAATACTAAATCACGTGACCCGAAACTGAACAAAATTGTAACAGCCAGTAATAAAGTATCGATACCAATCTAAATAAAACATTGTACTCGATTTGTGGTCATAACCACTGTTGAAAGATATTATAATTAGCTATTACAAAAAAATGTTACGTGGTAGAAAAAAACTAAAGACAGATTTGAAATCAGCTAACCAAATACTACAAAACCCATATAAAATTATCTGTGATGATTTTTGTGTGTTGCCTTGTGTTATAGATCTACGTACAATGATAGATCTTCTGGTTAGGTACAGTTGAGTCAGATGTGTGTACAGTGTATAAAGAGGGGTTGGAAAGTTGTTAGTGACCCTCCTGTAGGTAAAGGTCCTTACGTCACACCACAACAGCTCCACCTTTATCTGCTGGTTTGATGACAATAATATCACAATTTTATAAGAGAATTTAGTTTACTGCTGTGATAAGTGCACATAAACTGGTATAACTGCCCATTGAGAACGTGGATAATACCACGAATAAGGGAGTAGAGTAGAATGTTGTTGTAAGTAAGGAACTGTAAACTTTTTAAAAGTAAGAACTTTAGAAAAATCTAGATCAGATAAAAGATGAGTGTGGTTAGAAGATATAATATGCATGCGTTGAAACGTGCATCTTTATCTTTAACAACCACCTTCCTACTACTGCCAAGGCTCTTTCCATCGATCAAAGCTGTTTAGGTAGACCTGTTTTCTTTATGCTGCCTAAAATCCATTAGGCATCGAATCTGGGTAGACCTATTGTCTCTGCTTGCTCTTGTCCCACTGAGCGCATCTCCGACTTCCTTGACAGCATTTTCCAGCCCTAAGTCGAACAACTGCCTTCATTCTTGAAAGACACCAAACATGCCATGACCATTTTTTCTTCTGTCCAATTACCTTCTGACCGTATCTGTCGTCTGTTCTTTGTACTCTTCTATACCCATGCAGATGGTGTCAGGGCTCTGCAGTTCTTTCTGGACAAGAGTCCCCATTCCTCTGCATTCACTTCTACTCTTATCCACCTTGCTGAACTAGTGCTTATACTCAACTCTTTTAATTCGATGGGCACTTTTTCGATCAGATCAGTGGCGTTGCCATGGGCACCAAATTGGGACCTAGCTATGCTTGTCTTTTCATGAGACATCTTGAACATTTAGTTTGGTTGAACTATGATGGCCCGTATAGGGTTAAACTTGTTGTCACCTTTCATCCCCATAACTCATCTATCCGATACATCATACTTAACCTTTAGCACGCTGTGTTTACAATTTGGGGGTGTATTCCGCCGGAATTGTGTCATGTCTCGATTTCGTGCGGCGGAAACCACTGCCCGGTTCGCTAAACCTGAAACCGAATGGAAAAATCAAGATCTGTAACTTTTTGGCAATGCTGGGAAGAAAATTTATAGCCATTTTATTAATGGCGGAGAATTTCGGGAATATGATGTCAAGTGATTTTGAAATGGAAATTATAGCAATTTATCGCCTGTGTGTTCCGGGGGCCTGGAAGGGGAGCAAAGAATAGCAACACTATTTACCTTCCACGCATGTCGTAAAAGGCAACTAGGGAGGTTATGGGATGGAGTTGGATGTCCCATCCCATATAGGGTCAGTGACCAAAACCCATGCTGAAGTCGGATGTGTCAGGCACAGATATCGCAGCAATGCTGTAAACCATGACACAACGCATTCCATTCTCCGGACTACATCCTGCTAATCTGCAGGAGTTTGAGAACGAACGCAGAAGAAGAAGAAGAATAGCAATTTATATTCGTCTACATCACTGCGAAGCGACAGTGAATCGAGTTTATTATGCTATTCGTTAATAGTATATTCAGTGAAATCACTGTTTCTTCAGCTAGAAAAGCTGGAAACTTGAGAGGTAAGTCCTTCAAATTCATTATTTACAATATACCACGATGTTTCCATTATGTAAAATATATAATAGTCAACAGATTTCACATCTGTCGATCGATCAAAAATGCAGTACGCCTAGATCTAGCTAGGTCTAAATCTGTCTTTATCACTTTCTCACATGTCTCGTAACAGCTTTGGTCGAGGAATTGTTTGCCTCTTTTATTTTGATGGTCCTCATTTTCTTGGATCTAGGTCTGCCTTCACTGTATCTGTGTAGCGTAGCTTGCTGTGGTATGCTGTCTGATGGTAGTCTGCTGATGTGTGCAAACCATTTGATCTGTTGTCTCTTAATATTCCAAGATTGGCGTGGTGCCGTTTTTTGTCTAATGTCTTCATTCCTCACTGTCTCTTAGCGATATTCCTAGGATTCTGCATAAGAATGTCATTTCAGTAGTCACAAGTTTACGTTTGTTCACAGGTTGTCAGGCTATCCCCTAACTTGTGACAAGATTAAGTAACAATGATTTGTACACAAGTTGACAGTCTATCCCCTAACTTGTGACAAGATTAAGTAACAATGATTTGTACACAAGTTGTCAGTCTATCCCCTAACTTGTGACAAGATTAAGTAACAATGATTTGTACACAGGTTGTCAGTCTATCCCCTAACTTGTGACAAGATTAAGTAACAATGATTTGTACACAAGTTGACAGTCTATCCCCTAACTTGTGACAAGATTAAGTAACAATGATTTGTACACAGGTTGTCAGTCTATCCCCTAACTTGTGACAAGATTAAGTAACAATGATTTGTACACAGGTTGTCAGCCTATCCCCTAGCTTTAATTAGTCTCTTTGTACATAATGCCTAGAAATAAGACAATTGCATTTTGAACTAGAAGTATAGGCCATTTTTACCATCATCATCAAGTGCCGTCTTCGCAATGAAGGTTGGATGCAACCGTTTTTATCACAGATGGAAGAACCACAAAAAAACTGTAGTAACACTTTGATTAAATTGCATTAAAAAGATACAAATCAATTGCATTTTCAGGTTGGTCAAAAATATGAGCTTCTTTGTTGTGATAGACACAGTGGAGTAGGCAAACGTATTAAAAAAGATGTGTCTACATGTCGACCAGATATCACACATCAGTGTTTACTTATGTTGATGGATTCACCACTGAATAGGGCAGGGCTCTTGCAGGTACCATTTACCTATTATCTTTTTAATTTGTCATATAAAAATCTGTATTTGTGCCTGTTGTCACATCAAATTATATATATTTTTTCCCCTGTTGTCATACACAAATTATTCCTACATTTCTCCTCTTTGTTTTTAACTGATTTGTTCTTGTTGTCACATACAAATAATAATTTAGGTTTTGCTTTTTATTTTACTTACATCTGTCCAGTAATATTTCTTCCTTGCAGTGTCGTAGCCTCGACTGACCATTTCATTTTTTATGCAATCTCTTAATGTAGACATATTACTGTTTTCTTATATATCTAAATTTACTTGTGGTAAGATTTGCCCATGTTCTTCAGTCAGTGGGCGTGTTTGATATTTGCAGCATGTAAATAAATATTTTTATTTATTTGTCAACCGAGCTTATTGACAACATGAGACAGAATCGTGGAGAAACATGATCGCCTTGATTGATTGATTGCCAAATATAAACTACTTAAAAAAGAACGGGGGGGGGGGTAATAGCAATGATTTTCTATCTATCTATACGCTGTGAACCTTGTTTGTCTTGCAGTGTCAGGGGGTGGAAGAGTTCTATGGTGATGTCCTTCTAGTGTGCTGTTTGTAAGCTTGTTTCTGTGGCTTCTTTGATTTCTATGATCCATCTTTTATATGGTCTGCCTCTGGCTTTATAGCCATGATGTTGATGTGTTATTACCATTTGTGGAATGCTATCTGTTGGTAATCTGGAGGCATGTGAAAACCGCTTGATCTGTTATCTTTTGATTTGTTCCAATGCTGGTATTGTTTTGGTTATCTGTCTGATGTTATCATTTAGCAATTATTTTGACCAAATAGTCATCAGGAACATAGACAAGAGAAGCGCCATACATGGGCTTATTTATTTTTACATGTCTGAAGTAAGTATTTTGGATTAACTAATCTGAATGGTCATGGGTCAAATAAGTCTTCTTGTGGTTATGGTCTGACATCATTGCTTGGCACACCCTTTGGTGTTTACCCTAGCAGATGGTGAAGGGTACGCATACTGATGATTCCTGTGGCCTGCTAGTTAAACATTCGTCACTTTTCTCCCTGTAGATGATATTCTACTATTATGACATTTAATACCAAACTCTTCAAATCTCAACCTCTATGTTTCATCAATTGCAGCAGTGGCCGCATCAAACAGTTGCTCATGAAGCAGTTTCAACACATCCCACTTATTCATTGTCAACACCACACCTATTGGTCCCTTGGTTACAAGTCTGTCTTGCTTTCTCATTACCACAAACACTGGTGTGTTCTCAGCAGAGTCCATGTGATGCTCTGGAGATTTGATGTAGCTATGAATGTCATCCACTCATATCAACATTGACGATACTGGATCTTTCACAATATGGGCTGGGATTTTGATACAATTCTCATTGCTAAATCCATTATTCCATAGGAGCAAAACAAGGAATTGAGGACACAACAAAGAAGTATATATAGATATGCAACACTGTTTATATAGATATACAACACTGTTTATAAATAGAGCTCATCTTCTGAGTTCACACTCAACATGTACACTTGAACAGAGTACAACCACATGTACAGCTTAACACTCACCTGAACAGAGTACAACCACATGTACAGTTTAACACTCACCTGAACAGAGTACAACCACATGTACAGTTTAACACTTACATGAACAAGAGTACAACCACATGTACAGTTTAACACTTACATGAACAGAATACAACCACATGTACAGTTTAACACTTACATGAACAAGAGTACAACCACATGTACAGTTTAACACTTACATGAACAGAATACAACCACATGTACAGTTTAACACTTACATGAACAGAATACAACCACATGTACAGTTTAACACTTACATGAACAAGAGTACAACCACATGTACAGTTTAACACTCACATGAACAGAATACAACCACATGTACAGCTTAACACTCACCTGGACCGAATACAACCACATGTACAGCTTAACACTTACCTGAACAGAATACAACCACAACATACTTCAGGGGGACGACTGTGCACTCATCCTTACAAAACTGTTGACCGTTTAAAATATCCAAAGTTGCATGATAATTAGGAGAATGTTTCTCCCTGTGCTGTACAGCTTAATGATTATTAGGAGAGAGTTTCTCCCTGTGCTGTACAGCTTAATGATAATTAGGAGAATGTTTCTCCCTGTGCTGTACAGCTTAATGATAATTTGGAGAATGTTTCTCCCTGTGCTGTACAGCTTAATGATAATTTGGAGAATGTTTCTCCCTGTGCTGTACAGCTTAGTGATAATTTGGAGAATGTTTCTCCCTGTGCTGTACAGCTTAGTGATAATTTGGAGAATGTTTCTCCCTGTGCTGTACAGCTTAGTGATAATTTGGAGAATGTTTCTCCCTGTGCTGTACAGCTTAGTGATAATTTGGAGAATGTTTCTCCCTGTGCTGTACAGCTTAGTGATAATTTGGAGAATGTTTCTCCCTGTGCTGTACAGCTTAACCTTTAGCAAGCCAGATTAAAAAATACGAAACGTCTCCCTGCCACCGGATTCTTTTTTGAAAATTTTCATTATTGATGGTGACTGTTTTGAAAATGTGATAATTTTTTGGTTGTTAGAGATATTTAAATAATATTTGCACATATAAATAAAGAATTGAATTATGCATATATTGGTGTAATTTATGTACGTGTGTGTGTGATACCAGACGTATGAGAAAGTGGTAAAGACGTTTTTCACAAAAAACATATATTTTATAACAAATAAAGAGGGAAAAAAAATAACTTACCTTACATATCGAATTCCTTGGCAACACTGTCAACTAAATCACGTAAATCTGTTGTATTTATGTTCTTTCACTGCGAAATTATCAAAATATAGCCGGGGGAACTGTATAAAACATGTAGATTTGCAGTAAAATCGTTCTTTGAGCTTAGGCCTAGAGTTATTTTTTCTGCCACTTCAAAATATTCGATATCAAACGTACAAGTCCCCAAACCAGCACGGCATTCTGTATATTCACTGCTGTGAAACTAAATAACCTAATAATCCATGATTTAATCCACGATTCAATGTTATTTTATTCGAAATACGATGAAATAAAGGTCTGTAAAACCGATCCATCATCATGGCATCGTACCGGTGTACAGATGTGGTCAGATTAATTGCTCTTAAACTTTTACGAATAGCCAGCCATTCTCAAAAACGATCATGTCGGAAGTGGGGGATGTACCGGCTTCGATTGCGCATGTCCCCAGCTATGTGCACGGACTGTGGTACGTGTAAATCTCACGATAATCTCGCTGGGTGGGACGGCCCGCCATCAGCGCGCGTGGCCATTTTGTTTTTCGGCGGCTGGATATCATATCGGCTCGGTGAAGGTTAATGATTATTAGGAGAATGTTTCTCCCTGTGCTGTACAGCTTAGTGATAATTTGGAGAATGTTTCTCCCTGTGCTGTACAGCTTAATGATTATTAGGAGAGAGTTTCTCCCTGTGCTGTACAGCTTAATGATAATTAGGAGAATGTTTCTCCCCCCGCTAGACAGCTGGAACCAACTAAACATAAATATAACTATCCTCATAATTCATTGCAACATGAAGATGTTGACTATGAGACATACAAAGAATGACAGAAATGGAAGTGATTAATGATGAAGGGAGAAAATATACTCTGTTTTGGAAAGAACAGAAGATCATGTAATCAACACCTTAATGGGACTTTGAGTCTACATAACTTGAATGGCTGTTGAAACGGAGAGCAGAGTACTTATGGGAATATTTGTAATGCTAGTTTCTAATCAAGAATAAATGTCCTCCTGTTGTGTTGATGAATAGAACATTTTAAGTATTATTTTAACTTGTTCCAGGTTTATATCAAGACAGAGAAAAATGTTCTGATAGAAATTAACCCTCAAACACGTGTGCCTCGAACTTTTGACAGATTTTGTGGACTTATGGGTGAGTTGGAAATGCTTACGTTCTCATCAGTATGTCAGACAAACATATCAAGATGTTAAATTCAGCAATTTGTTAACCTCATATGCTAAACGTATTAATATATTTGACTTCTTCATCAATATTTCAGACAAAATCAATTTTAAACTCATCAAAATCTAAAACTCATAAATATATTAAACTATCTTATCCAGTTTCTGACTAATTCAGCATTATTTTAGACTAATTCATCCATTATTTCAGACAATAAATCAATAATTTCAGACAAAATCAAAATGTTGGACAAATCAAAATTTAAAAATCATAGATATATTAACCATTTGACAACTAATGTTTTGTTTTCTTAAGATCAATATTTTATTTTGAATCAGTCCAGGGTTAATTTAAACCAGTGACCGTTGCAGAGTTCAGGGTTCCTGGTTCATGTCTACATCACAAGAATATCACCTCAGGCTGATTTGTTACAAAAGATTGTTTAATTTGTGGAGTTTTAGACAACTTATTCACAATTAAGGATATTATTGTTTATACACTGATGACTCAGTCGTAGTTATGGTGGAAATTACATCATACAAGAGACATTACATGATTACAACACGTCTATATCGATTGGAGGTCACCCTATTTGCAACTTGCGTTTCGCTGATGATATTGATCTTATAGCTGGGTAAGAACAATCATTGCAAGAATTAACAGCAAAGTTGGAAAATGTTTCCAGCAAGTACGGAATGGAAATCAATACAGATAAGAGCAAAATCTTGGTAAACAGCAGAGACACAGAAAACCAGACTAATATCATGATGAATGGACATAGGCTTGAGGAGGTGAATACCTTCAAATACCTCGGATCCAGTATATGCAGCAATGGTAAATGCAAAGCAGAACTAAAAATAAGGCTGGAGATGGCTTTAGCGTCCTTGTCAAGGCTAACTGTGATTTGGAAAAGCAACATCAGTGTTGGAGTGAAAATCAAACTGTATAGGTCGCTGGTGCTTTCTGTTGTGTTGTATGGTTGTGAGAGTTGGACACTCACTGCGGACATGGAGAAAAGATTACAGGCTTTCGAGTATAAATGCTACAGAAGAATTCTACGAATTTCCTATAGGGAACATAAGACCAATGTGTCCGTAAGAAATAAAGTAGAGACGTGTGCAGGTGTTCAGGGGCCATTGCTTTCAATAGTGAAACGACGAAAACTAGTATGGTTCGGACATGTATGCAGGCACGATTCCTTGTCAAAAACAATACTGCAGGGAACTGTCGAGAGTGGAAGAAGCAGAGGAGGACAAATAAAGACATGGACAGGGCAAGATATTTCCACACTCATCCGCTTCGCTGGAGGACTCTGTGTGCTGAAGCATCCAATGTGGTACCCCTACGACTCTGAAGGGTTATGGGTTTATTTATTGATATTGATGGTGGAAATCTGCACGATGTATGTGATTTGCACACCAAATATGATAGGAAAGTGATGTTGAAGTATATTCATCGCATGGCATACCCTCTGCAGGAAACTGTGCGTCTTGACCGTGAAAAAAATCGATCAACCTAGTTAATATTTATAATTGCCTAGAAAATCACACTCTCTCAGAGAATGGTTGTGTTGCCTCATTTTATTCATAATAATTATCCTTATTTCTTCTACAGTCCAGTTACTAGATAAACTTAGCATCCGAGCCAGCGATGGCCCTCAGAAGTTGCTGAAGGTAATCTAAATTTTATCAACTGAAAGCTGGTTTTAAAAATAAATAGCTGCATTCACAATTGTCTCTGTTTCTTATCAGTTATGTTTTTTGCAAGCTTTTCTTTTGAATCAAGGAATAATGTACTTTATTACAGCAGGGTTTTTTAGAATATCCATGTTGTGTTCATCAGAATCAAATTACCACAGGATCTCTCTTGCATTACATTTACGCCAAAAGTCAGACACATCTGACTTTAGCGATATCTTAGCAATTTAAGTGAAGAGAACCAAATAGAAACTACAGACCCGAGCAAGCCAACATCAGCAAACTGAACAGAAATGAATAAATCAAAATATTTTGACTAAAAATGAGACACTGTTGTCTAACACACTGACTCGGATTCAGTGACTGCATCTGTGTAGCAACAACAAAGACGCCAGAACATATACTACTTGAAGCCTCAACTTTACTGTGCACACACAGAATGGCAGGCACACGGAGGCATCTCTGCAAATCAAGTTGTGTGGAACCTAAAACAAATTGCTCTATACATGAATATATTGTACTAGTGCATACTAATTCATTGCAGAACACGAGGAAAAAAGATGCCCTTTCCAACATAATATGAAACTATGTTCCAAAGAAAAAAAACAATATAAATAGGTATCAAATAAAAATGGCCATTTTCCCCTCAAACATTTCAAAGTGCATTCAGAGTGCATACACACCATAATAGGCCATACACCCACCCCACATTGTGAAACACTGGTGTACATTCACATCCTAGGAAACCCTGCTGTGGTTAAGTGCTTTATTCCTTGAATCAGAATGGAAGCTAGCATGAAACATAACTGGTCACCTCAGAGTTTTAGAAGAGAAGCTAACAAGAAACATAACTAGTCACCTCAGATTGTATGAAGGGAAGCTAGCAAGAAACATAACTAGTCACCTCAGATTGTATGAAGGGAAGCTAGCAAGAAACATAACTGGTCACCTTAGATTGTATGAAGGGAAGCTAGCAAGAAACATAACTAGTCACCTCAGATTGTATGAAGGGAAGCTAGCAAGAAACATAACTAGTCACCTCAGATTGTATGAAGGGAAGCTAGCAAGAAACATAACTGGTCACCTCAGATTGTATGAAGGGAAGCTAGCAAGAAACATAACTCAGAAGGAATGCTAGCAAGAAACATAACTGGTCACCTAAGAATTTTAACAAAAAGTACTGTGATGTTTCTAACAATTCACAGCTAGGAGTCATTATATTATTAATATTTATGACAAAATTAAATTATGGCATTCCCATAAATTTTAAACTCATTGGTCCATCATATTCTAAGCTCAGTGTACCAGTCAGTTGCTGGTTGTGCATTCTTTGATTTTCCCAGAAAAAAACAAAGTTGTTGAGCAGGAGTGCTCTAAAATTCCAGTCAACAATTTGCAAAATTCATCCACTTATAGCTAAAACATATTAAAACACCTTTTGTGTTATTTGTCACTCAATTTGTGGACAGAATTACCATTAGCTATTGACAAACACTGCATTTACAAATGAGAACGTAAATGACATTTCATGATTTACATGTAAAGAACATCATTTCATTTGGTTGTATACTAATTCAGGCAGAAAAGTTTCAGTGTATGCCAAGTCATCCAATGAAGGAAAGATTCCAAAATCTAGCAATGGGACGACTGAAAAGAAGCAACTTTATCCATCAAGCTAAACGACTCCGCAGACAACTTACAGACCTACCTGAAGTTGACAGCCCCTTAAGGCCTGTACCAGAACAAACCCCATGGAGTGAAAGACATGGAATGCCAATATACATTCAGACCCATATGAAAGGAATACTAAGCGTGGACGAACAGAACAGTGTGCAGCGAAGGACAGTCACCCTCAGTTTCCTGGATGAGGAATATCCACAAGATATATGGGTCAGAGTATACACAGATGGATCAGCACAGAATGCCGTGAGGAATGGAGGTGCAGGTGTATATATAGAATATCCACACAAGCCTAGAGATACAATCAGAACACCGACAGGAAAATTCTGCAATAATTATGATGCAGAAATCCAGGCAATTAGTGTGGCAGCTAAAAAACTGCTGAACTCCAACTCTGACCTACAGCCTGTGGTATTCCTGACAGATGCAAGGTCAGTGCTTCAAGCTCTCCAGTCTGAAAAACTAACAGACTTGAAAAAACTACTTAGCGAATTGTCTTACCAGTATAGGGTAACCATGCAGTGGATACCCTCTCACTGTGGAATACCAGGAAATGAAAAAGCAGACCAACTGGCTAAGGAAGGTGCTGCCGAAGACCAACCAGATATACCAATCACCTACCATCAGAAAAAACAGATGATCAAGTCAATAAGAAAGCCACAAACACCAACACAAGATGACTATCATATTATGAACAGACCAGAACAAGTTATAATTCTACGTCTCAGAACAGGACACAACCGACTCCGCAGTCACATGTATACAAAGTTCAAGATTGGCAACACGGCCATGTGTACATGTGGACAGGCAGCACAGAGTGCCAAACATATACTTCAAGAGTGTTCTGAGCATGAAACGCTGAGGCAGACATATTGGCCAGATGAAACAACACTGGAATCAAAACTCTATGGGACACTGTATGAACTACAAAAGACAGTGAGTTTTATTAAGGAGACAGAATTACAGATATAGACATGTTTCAAGTGAACGAAAGAAGAAGAATTTGGTTGTAAAAGTGGTCTTAGGAAATTATATGGAGTGGATCAGCACTACATAGACATGTGTTGTAATGTGGGCATCCACATTGAATCATGTCAAAATTGACAATTCTTGTGTTCAGATACATCTTTGTTTCCTTGGATGTCACTGCTGTTAAATGTCAGCCGTTTAATGCCTTTGTGATAGTGCCTTCATTTTTATTGTTTGTTCACTGTTTATCTTGTATGTTCTCAGAAACAAAAACCTTAATGTTGAAACTGTCTTATATACTATTATATGTACACTTGCGGTTGCGTCTGTGGGTCTCACCAATGGCCCACTAGACAAATCACCCATCAAAAGAAAACTGTAGATTACATGTCGTTATATTGAGGCTTCCTTATGGAAGCTATGTAGCATGTTCTCTACACAGTTGTAGACACCCTGTTAGTAGAAGGCTCCTTCAATAGGCACTAAGCCGCAAACTGAAGTCTCCTGGGTATGAAAGGAAGCTCAGAAAAACCACCCCACTGCACATAGGAAGTAAGAGCTAATCGCCTGCAATATTAAACAAACAATACTATTATCTGTATTTTTTTCATGCTAATTCCTAATAGTCTGATAGTCTTCTTTTTTAGTGTTCATTCTCAAACTCCCATTGGATCTCTCTTGTAGCAGGACAGTAGTCCTACTTTTAGCGTTCATTCTCAAACTCCCATTGGATCTCTCTTGTAGCAGGACAGTAGTCCTACTAGATTTTCAGCTGGAAGTAGTACATAGAATGGAAATGTGTTGTGTCACAGTTTTGTTTGCGGCAATAGCCCAACACATCCGCCTTCAGCAGAGTCTGATAGTCTGTGTGTTCATTATAAAGCTGATGGACATTGTGTTATACATAGGTACTATTATCACTAGTATGTAATATTTCTTCTTCTTTGCCAATTTCAGGAATTATGAGCAATTAGCTCTTCCTTTCTCCCTATGTTCAGTGGGGAGGTTTCTCAGTGCTTTCTTTCATGACCAGGAGACTTCAGTTTTTGGCTTAGTGCATTGCCAAATGAAGGAGCCTTCTACTCAGAGGGGGTACATCTCATGAGACAATTTGATAGTTTGCTTGGGTCACCCATTGTGTTTCTTTCCCCCAACGAGGCGCTTCGTAGCCAGCAAACTATTCCTTATGTGAGATGACCATTCCATTATCACCTTCATGTCCCTAGGCCTAATTTCTTCTGTATGAGCTGTGATGGGCAACGGTAACAGTCAAATTACTAAGGGTTGATACATCTTCCTAAACAACTACTGCTTTGTCAAACACATCATTAGGGGGTCTGGGATTAGACCTGTGCATTTCTCATGTACTCGCCTCGTCCGCTTGTGATGACCTTCCGATCCATCGCCGGGTGCGGCCTGTGTTTTTTTACTCTTCTCCATTACACACATCACCCAAAGCTGTGGGTAGATTATGCCTATTTCGAAAGAGGAGCTTTGCAGTGTGCCCTTGGGTACTGAACCAAATTCTCTCTGTGTTAGTTGTGTTGGGCATCAGTGATAGTGGAATTAGGGCTAGGTTTACAGTGTTCTCAGTGACAAGGACTTGCTCCCCTCTCTGCTTTGCCCAAGTCTCAACACTGCTTTGGTCAGAAATTTGAACAATGTACTCTGCGACTTGGTCAATGCTTGTCCTGTGTGCACTGGGGAGCTGCATTCAAAGCTTTTTTCCATACCCAGAAGTGTATATTCAAATTGGTGTATCCAATACCTGAAACTTTGTGGACTTTTAGTTTATCACAAGATTTCAATAAACAGCTAGGGCATGAAGAAATTCTCTTGATCAACTTAACAATAAACAGCTAGGGCATGAAGAAATTCTCTTGATCAACTTAACAATAAACAGCTAGGGCATGAAGAAATTCTCTTGATCAACTTAACAATAAACAGCTAGGGCATGAAGAAATTCTCTTGATCAACTTAACAATAAACTGGCAGGAAGTGTGTTGCTTTCATATCTATTGACAATTCAAGTGCCATTAGACTGATTCATGGGTGATAAGGGATACCACAATTGTCCTTAGCACTGTTCAAGGGGCACAAGAAATTTCACTGGTAAAAGGCTAGCCCATAGCATTATTAACAAACTTGCATTCATGCTAACAAAATATTAATCTTCTTCCACATCTAGACATGGAACATGTACAATGTCCTCATATTAGAACAACTAAAATTAGATCTATCCATAGATGATTGCTACATTATTGTAAATGGTGAGATATAGTTTATTTGCACATTTCTTTTTTTGTCAACCATGATAACAAATTTGACGCTATAAGCAATAAGACTAGGCCTACTGAATTAACATGAAAAATATAATATTGTTATACCTGTATAAATATTAAATGCACACAGAAATACAAAATGAATGTTGCAGTCTTTTGTTTGAAATACTGCCAAGATTAATTAGTTGAAAGTAGCTAAATAGTTGATGGAAGTTTTAATAATTGAGTCTGACTCTAATATGTGGAAGAATTTTCATTCATTTCCCTTCACCAATGTCCAGATCTGAATTCTCTGACTCTACCCTCAACACCAGGTAATTAAATCAGCTGCTGGGTAATAAATATGTCGAGTCAGTAACTCACGCTGATCGATCAATTGTGATAACAGTAAAGGTTCTGATTACTGATTCAGACTATTACTAAGTCTAACGTTATATATAGAAATTTCAGGATGTATTATTTGTTATAATATTTGTTATACTATTTGTGGTGTCAACAGGTTATTAAAAACCCAGTCAACAATCACTTGCCAACTGGATGTCCAAAATTTGCTATGTCATACAGTGCAGACGAGATCATTGATGTACGAAATTTGGTTCCAAATGATGGACCAGCAGTGGTTGTTATTGGAGCCATGGCACACGGCAGTGTTAGTTTGTTATTGGCAATGTTTCTTTTATATATCAAATCTCATACTATGTGCTATAATATACTCCGGAGGTCATGGTGACTGGATTTCCAGAATCGCGACCTCCATTGTATTTTTAACCCCTTAGCTGCGGAGGTATCCTTAAAGATACAATATGATTAGGGGCTTCTGCCAGTTTTTTGAGATCTTCTTAGTTTCTCAGGGAAACAATTCCTCTGGATGCTTTTATATAAGCCTCCAGACAGATTTTTTCCCTGGTAAGTTAAGAAGAGGAGGATCTGCACAATATGGCTGTGGCATTTCATTGTATCCTTAAGAATACCTCCAATGGTTAAATGCTCTTATACAACCTGATTGGACTAACATCTATGGTTGATAAGAATGTGCCTCACTACAAGAGATACATTTTATTTGGTCAATATACTTTCATTGACGATCCTTCAACTTTGTTGTAATGAAGTAATAGCAATGTAGAAATACAGGAATATAGACAAGTAACACATCATTGATGATCTTTGACTTTGTTGTAACAAAGTGATAGCAATGTAGACATACAGGAATATAGACACGTAACACATCATTGATGATCTTTGACTTTGTTGTAACAAAGTGATAGCAATGTAGACATACAGGAATATAGACACGTAACACATCATTGATGATCCTTCAACTTTGTTGTAACTAGCTATTGTAGGACGAATGCAGACACTGTAACACATACTTTAAGACTTCACAGTGTAAGGATTCTTGATTAGAAACTAGCATCACAGCACGTGGGGCATTCCCATAAGTGTTCAGCTCTCCATTCCAGCAGCCTTCCCAGTGTATGTAGACTCAGAGTCCCGGTCAAGTGTTGATTGTGTGATCTTCAGGACTTTCCAAAAAAATACTTTTCGTTTCCTTCCCTCTAGACATCCTATCTCTGACATTCTCTGTATGTGTAAAGTGTAAGATTACTCAGTAACAAACTGATTGCAAAGTGGGACAGGAATGCAGACACCTTAACCTTCAGCACTCTGTGAGCGACTATAGTCGAAAGGAGCAACGTAATTTCCATAGCTGCCCTTAACAGTCGCCCATTGCTGCACACACTTTGAACAAGTATATCGCGATTATAAACAAATGTTATTCTACTGGTTAAAGGAGGAAATGAAAGTAGGCATAATTAACTTCTTTTTCCGCTAAAGTGTCACCATTTTACTTCCACCAATGATCTGACTTTAATGGTATGCATAACATGTGGATGTCTCTGGCATAGTTCTTACGTCATTTGTCTTATATGTTCAGCAGGTCGCATGTTCAATCACAGATGTTTTATTGTAGCTATGAGTTATGCTCTATGTGTGATAATCCTGCCGGAGAGCATATGGGAACAACATTAATACAATCAAGTCAATCCTATTTGCCATTTAAGCCTTTTTTTAAAAAGAAGATACTAAGGAAACTGGGGGTGGTGTGTTGTCTTCTCCATCCCATAGAGGGTCAAAATGATCAGACGCCATTCTGAAGTTGAATATGTCAGGCCGAAAAGTGCAAATTGTAGTCATGCTGTAAACAATCAAACAGCATATTCTGTTCTCTGACTACATCCCTACTAATCTGCAGGAGTTTAGACTGAACACAGAAAGAAAGAGCACCGGTTTACACAGACTTTAAAGAGTTGAGGAAATACTGACTTGTTGCCAGATATGCAATGGAGATATCTTAAATGTGTAAACATTACTTCTGGGGTTGTGTACACATTGAGATATCTTAAGTGCAGAAACATAACTTCTATAAATTTTCCCAGGTTGTATTTGGAAGACTATAGGATACACAGAATATCACATGTTAACCTCATTATTTTACTGCACTTTCAGGTGGACACTGACTACACAGAGAAAACCTACTCAATCAGCAACTACCCTCTCTCTGCTGCAATTACCTGTTCCAAAGTATGCAGTGCATTTGAAGAGATTTGGGGAGTGAAATAACATTAAAAAATTTGTGTTCATATATTTTGCCTATGAGATTTTTGCCTTATTGTTCTAGTGTACAGTGGGTCTGCCTTACAAACCCAAATCTGTTGAATTACCTTGTAGTTCAAAAGTGTAGTGTTCAAATTTTCTAGTGTACAGTGTGGATAGTGGGTCTGCCTCACAAACCCAAAACTGTTGAATTACCTTGTAGTTCAAAAGTGTAGTGTGCAATGTAGTGTTCAAATGTGTAGTGTGCAATGTAGTGTTTTAATTTTCTAGTGTACAGTGTGGATAGTGGGTCTGCCTCACAAACCCAAAACTGTTGAATTACCTTGTAGTTCAAAAGTGTAGTGTGCAATGTAGTGTTCAAATGTGTTGTGTGCAATGTAGTGTTCAAATTTTCTAGTGTACAGTGTGGATAGTGGGTCTGCCTCACAAACCCAAAACTGTTGAATTACCTTGTAGTTCAAAAGTGTAGTGTGCAATGTAGTGTTCAAATGTGTAGTGTGCAATGTAGTGTTCAAATGTTCTAGTGTACAGTGTGGATAGTGCAGATAATTGAATCAACTAGTGTGCCTGATGTAAATGGTAGAACAATATAATTGAATGAATTAGTGTGTCTCATATGGATGGTGGAACAATATGATTTAGTGAACTAGTGTTCCTTATGTGGACGGTGGAACAATATTATTGAATTAGCTAGTGTGTCTCACGTGAATAATGGAACAATATGACTGAATGAATTAATGTGTCTCGTGGGGATTGTGGAACAATATGATTGAATGAACTAGTATTCCTTATGTGGACGGTGGAACAATATTTTTGAATTAGCTAGTGTGTCTCACGTGAATAATGGAACAATATGACTGAATGAATTAATGTGTCTCGTGGGGATTGTGGAACAATATGATTGAATGAACTAGTATTCCTTATGCGGACGAATATATTTGTCTTGTTTTCTGTATGACTAATTCTTAACAAATGTCTGTAGCACTTATGGTATACCAGGAAATGAAAAGGCAGAATTATCAAAAGATGGATCAATACAGCAACAATAAGAACAAGAAATCACCTACTATACTCTGTTCACTCTAAGAATGAAATGGGTCAGCTCTTCTGATTGGCTGATCAATTAAAGAATGCATTAATCGATTGTTAAGTGCCCAATAATGTTGTTTAAATGCTGCTTCTATTTTTAAATTCTTTAAATAATATTGATTTTACATGTCATCAGCTGTTTAAAAATAACCTGTTGTCACATAGTAATGTGGGGTGTGTGTTTTGACCCACTTCATTCTTAGAGTGAACAGAGTATAGGAAAAGAGGACCCCTTCAAAGCTATTAGGAAAGTCGACCAGTCAAAAGACATCTTTGACTATCTCATTAGAGCTGATGAAGTTATCATTTTCCACATCACGACACAACAGTCTAAACAGCCTCTTAAATAGACTAAGATTTGTTGCATCACACGTGTCTATGTGGGAAGGCAGCACAGACTGCGGTACATATTCTTCAAAATTGCATTACACTAAACCATTTGAGTGAGGAGCACTGGCCCACAGAGACAGATATCCATAGAAAGCTGTATGGGAGCCCTGGGGAGCTTTCAAATACAGCAGCATTTGTTTTCAAGAAAACCAGACTTACTGTGTAGACATGTTAAACTGCAAATAAAAAGAAGATAAGGCTGGGTATGGGGTGATGACTATTGATGGTATTTGCACTGTCATTCTAGCTAGTCTTCCCTGTTTAGCTGCTGCATTTCTCCTATTTTACATGAGAAACTACACATTTTATTGCTAGTCTTCCCTGTTTAGCTGCTGCATTTCTCCTATTTTACATGAGATACTTCACATTTTATTGCTAGTCTTCCCTGTTTAGCTGCTGCATTTCTCCTATTTTACATGAGATACTACACATTTTATTGCAACTTGCAGCTGTTTCATGCAGTATTTGAGTTTCTTAACAAATCCCTGTAACACAATTTTTGGGCCACCCTGAGAAATCATGCCCTTCTCTATCTCACCTTAGAGGAGAACATAGATGTATTATATAGACATTGCCCTTTGTACCACATGACCAGGACAATGAATGTAACTGCAGCAAAATACAGTAGTGTTATTTTATAACAAAATTGTCAACACTTTTACAAATCTCTTACAGTAGAGTCCCTCAATAGCACTAGGTTTTATAAGAAGTTTTCTAGGTTTTATACGAATTTTTCTAGGTTTTATAAGAATTTTTCTAGGTTTTATAAGAAGTTTTCTAGGTTTTATAATAGATTTTCCAACATTTTTCAAAATCTCATATGGTAGAGTCCCTCTATAGTGCTAGTTTTATAACAAATTTTCTAGCACTTTTCAAAATCCCCAAATATATATTCATTCTTTACTGTTTTAACTATGCATCAAATTTCTGTTATTACATAAATATTTTGTCTGTCTGGATCAAGTATTAGAATGTTATTTGATTGTAGTATCAATGCTAAAGATCCCAGCTCTGTCATAGACAAAGTGCTGTCTGGAAACTTTCGATGTTCATCACCTGTCCCGCTCACACACATAAAACAAACAGAAGGGACAAACACATGAAACAAACAGAAGGGACAAACACATGAAACAAACAGAAGGGACAAACACATGAAACAAACACATGAAACAAACAGAAGAGACAAACACATGAAACAAACAGAAGGGACAAACACATGAAACAAACAGAAGGGACAAACACATGAAACAAACAGAAGGGACAAACACATGAAACAAACAGAAGGTACAAACACATGAAACAAACAGAAGGGACAAACACATGAAACAAACACATGAAACAAACAGCATATACACATATTTAAAAAAAATGATATATCATATGCAAATACATTACAGTAGAATCACATATCTGGCAGAAGTTATGACATGGAAGAACTCACCGAAACTAAAAATACTTTCTTTCAAACTTTTATTATAAAATCATATTGTCGTACATTAATTTTAACGTGATGTGTAGTTAGTACCGTATACAAATGTATGCAGTACAAATAAAATATAAAATAAATTCAACATTTCAGCTTCCAAATGTGGAACAAATTTGCGATTGTCCTTTTTACTTTGTTCTGCATGATCACCATATATTTGGCTTATTTCCATCATTGATGGATATCATCCACATTTATATATCTGAACAATATTTGACCATGCAGTATGCATACCTGTCAACATACCTGTCAACATACCTGACATATCTATCAACTTCTAGAATGATCATCCGGTATTTTAACTCAAAATACCCGTACAGTCCAGTATTTTTTAACAAAATACCCCGATAAAAATCTTGTGTTTACTTAACCAAAATATTCTACCAAAAATCTATAATAAACACTTGACTTTAAATCACTAGTACTTCAACTAAACAACCAAGCAAAATAAGTAGTTCTCCAGTGATTGGCATATGACAAGTCTGGGGAAATGAGATAGCAACTAGCAAAACTGGGAGTAGCTTCCAATGACAGAGAATTCAGTATCATTTCCAGAAATGAAGTCTACCATCATAAGCTCCATAAACATGGAACGGAACTCCTCGCTTATTCAGCCAAAAAGACAATGCTAGCCCTAAGCTTGGAAGAATGGAACAAACACTAATTTATAGAAAAAAGCTACAAGAGACACAAACAATTACATGTACAGGAAATTTGGAGAATTGACCACAGATGTATCATCACTGCAGATGTGTCTTAAGTCTAACAGAAGAATGACGAGTTACACGACACAGATGTGTGTGTTGTGATCCTGGCAGGATGTGGTAATCCAGGGATACTGGTGCACTGGAATTTCTCTCTTCAAGGATTCAAACATGCATCCATTACGACCACACACGCACCGCCCCCCTTTTATACAACCATGTCTTTGAGACAACCTTATGCGCGTCCTAAGTCCTAGTGTTGCCTCTATTACACAACTGAGAAGGACCTGTGTTTTTCTCTGAAAGGGGATGTCAAGAGCTACCTGATCACAGCTAAAGATATTATTTCATCATCATCATGTGCCAAAAGCTACCTGCTCACAGTTTAAGGGATTATTTCATCATCATCATGTGCCAAAAGCTACCTGCTCACAGTTTAAGGGATTATTTCCTCATCATCATGTGCCAAAAGCTACCTGCTCACAGTTAGAGAGATTATTTCATCACCATCATGTGCCAAAAGCTACCTGCTCACAGTTAGAGAGATTATTTCATCACCATCATGTGCCAGAAGCAACCTGCTCACAGAGATTTTATTTCATCACCATCATGTGCCAGAAGCTACCTGCTCACAGTTAAAGAAATTATTTCATGATCATCATGTGTCAAGAGTGACCTGCTAACAGAGATTATTTCATCATCATCATGTGTCAAGAGTGACATGCTAACAGATAGAGTATTTCATCATCATACAAAAAACAGAAAATCTGTACAATTTGACAGGTATACATACTCAGTTTTTTAACCTTTGAAAAACTATGGAAGACAATTATATGGAGATATCCATGCACAATTAAATTAATCCTGATACCTTATGTACTATATTTGTGGCTGTTAAGTTTAACAAAGGTTATTTCAGTCTTCACTTAAGTTTACTTTACACTTCGCTTTATTTTTAATCATCAGGTTTTCTCTCTGCATCATATGTTGGCTGCAACTGATCTACAACGTCTTCTGTCTCTGTCCTTGGTAGTGTACTCTGCTGAACTGTGTGTCTATCTCTTGCTTTTCGCCTCTAAACTCTGCCCGTCAAGTAGTCTTCAACAATATGTCATGTGTTTTAATTTGTTTGACTTCCATGTCCTTTAATAGTTCTCCTGTCATACACAGTTGTCAGAACCTCTTTGTTTTCTCCTCTTTCCATGAAGTTCTCACCACATATAATGTATGTATATAATCATATCTCAACAGCATGAATAATGTCATCTATCTGTGCGATCATTGTCCATATTTTTATACATACAAATACAAGTATATATATGTGAACTAATCATTCTGATTCCTTGAGACATATGCCTATCAATTACTGTAGGTTTAACAGTCACTAGCACATGTTAATTTGTAAATGGGATTATTTGTAGCCTATAAAACATATTTTCAAATTCACTGGATCGAGAATAGACAAAATAAAATAAGTGTTGCAATGACACAATGATCGATTCACACAGTAAACTGTTGTCCCATACTCACATGTTCATGTAGTCATTGTCACACAACAAATAATCACATACTCTGTGGGGATTATTTATGTAGTAATTGTCACAACAAATAATCACATACTCTGTAGGGATTATTTATGTAGTGATTGTTTTACACAACAAATAATCACATACTCTGTAGGGATTATTTATGTAGTGATTGTTTTACACAACAAATAATCACATACTCTGTAGGGATTATTTATGTAGTGCTTGTCACACAACAAATTATCACATACTCTGTAGGGATTATTTATGTAGTGATTGTCACACAACAAATAATCACATACTCTGTAGGGGTTATTTATGTAGTGATTGTCACACAACAATCACATACTCTGTAGGGATTATTTATGTAGTGATTGTCACACAACAAATAATCACATACTCTGTAGGGATTATTTATGTAGTGATTGTCACACAACAAATAATCACATACTCTGTAGGGATTATTTATGTAGTGATTGTCACACAACAAATAATCACATACTCTGTAGTGATTGTCACACAACAAATAATCACATACTCTGTAGTGATTGTTATGAAGGTGATATATCTGATTGTAACAATTGGCGAGAAATTACTTACTCTTTTGTCAGTGCCAGGAAAAATAGTATGTAGTATGATGCTAGAGAGGCTCAAGGTACTGGTAGATGAAAAATTATAGAAGAGCAAGCTGGATTCAGACCAAAACGATCATTTATTGCTCAAATCTTTACTGATTATCGAAGAATCAGTAGAAATGAAATCTCCACTTCCTATCAACTTTATTGATTTTCAAAAGGCATAATCTTCACTGACCAACATTCTGGGAAAATCCTTGCCAATTACAGCTTCCCAACTAGATATTTAAATATAATCAAGGCTTTTTATGACAACTCAAGATGTTGTGTTAAAACAAACGAGAGTAAGACTGAATGGTTTTATGTTGAAACAGGAGTACAACAAGGCTGCATTATGTCACCATTACTTTTTAGCGTGGCTGTAGACTGAGTTATGAAAAATTACACCCGAAATGAGTATTTTAGTATAAAAGCAACATATGATAGAACTCTTAGTGATAATTTTGTAGATGACTTGGTATTATTAAGTCCAATCCCAGATAATGTACAGGACATGCTGAATCGACTTTGTCATCTTTCAGAATAAATTGGCCTTCAGGTCAACACTTCCAAGACTAAGTTAATGAATTTTACTAGCTGTAACCTAAAATCATCCTCAACGGAGAAACAATTCAGACAGTTGATAACATTTCTTATTTAGGCAGCAAAATGACACAAGATGGAGATATAACAAAAGATATCTTTACTAGAATTGTGTTCGCATTAAGTGTGTTCCACCACCTAACAAACATCTGGAGATTAAAAACAATAGGTAATCATACCAAACTATGACTGTTCACCTCCAATGTAATATCCATGTTGACATAGTTGAGAAAGTTGGAAAATGGCAGCGGCAATGAAGAGATTTTACTAAAGATGATTTGAAAGAGATTTGGAAATAATTGTCTTAGAAGACTATTAAATATTGGTTGGGAAGAATTCAAGTCAAACATGCAAGTAAGAGAAGACACCTAGCAGCACATGTTTCTGCAACAATAAGAAGAAAATGATGGACTTATATCGGACATGTACTTAGAATGAATGAAAACAGACTGACACTATAACCAGATCGGTACCAGGTGGCAAAAGAAGACCAAGAGAGACTTAACAGAATAACCATCAAAGAGGGTATGGCTATGGGTCTCAACTACATACAGTAGCATCAAACTGGAGAGCTCTGGTTTCTGCCCTATGTACTGTGTTCGGCAATAAAAGCATATGTATAGATAGATAGACTGTAGTCAGTTGTGCACAAGACATAGTATTTGACATGAAGTATGTCATTATTTGCCCATAAACTGGATAAGATCATGGTTAATGTAGTTTTATAAATTCACGTGGGCCTCTGTTCACATGACATGTCTATAAATTCATGTGGGCCGCTGTTCACATGACATTTCTATTTATTCATGCTGTAAACTGTTCATATGACATTTCTATATTCACATGGTCAGCTGTTCATTGGATACTTCTATAAATTCATGCTGTCAACTGTTCACATGACATTTCTATAAATTCATGTGTTCATCTAGTCACAAGACTTTTCTATACCACTTGTCACGTAATGTGTGAATTCATATTTTTATCGCTACACATGACATGGGATATCTATATAAAGATGGACTGACATATATTTATGCTCCACTAAACTTAAATCAATCCAGCTCTACTGAACCAGTCAGTCTAGCTCTGCTAGATTAGTCAGTCCAACTCTAGTGGACTCAGTTTAATCTCTTTATAGTGTATCCTTTTGTAACAAATTTCCCTATATAACAACACTTGAAAATCCCAAATTATATTTTATTGTCTGTACTGTATGTAGCAAATTTCTATTATAACATAATATTTCATTCGTTTGGACCAAGTTGTTAACATGGGATTTGACTAATAATACTTCAACGAAAATTCTTCCATAATATTCTGTCATTTCTATGTATGCTTCAAATAGATTTATGTTCATAAGATGTTTATGATGCTCCTCAGTTTTTCTGTCCCTGTTGATTTCTGTATAACTTATTGAGCGTTAGAAACCTTATATTAACAGATATGTAGGCCCCTATGTGTTGTTGTGAGGTCTATTCAATTCACACACAAAAATCACTGAATGAGAGTTAGAAACCTTATATTAACAGATTCATATTTGTTGTGAGGTCTATTCAATTCACAAAGTCATATAACAAAAAAGCTCAAGGCCTATCACCAGCATTAAAAAAATTATTGTCCACTCTGGTCTATTTGCAAAGCTACAGCATTATGTTTTGATGTTAGGGTTGTACATTAGTTAGTTTGTAAACAAGGAAGGAAACTGGCCATCCCACCTAATAGATGCTGTGGCTTAGTACATGAAGAGTTATCTTCATCCCGACGGCAGATGTCATGGAACCTACCTTTACCTTTAATTTGTTTATTTTTAGTTAACAATTTATTATTAATTACCTATGTGTTACTAATTACCATAGACAGTCTTGAGTGACATTTATTAACTCATCTTAATTATTACTAACAGATAAAAAATAAAATGCCTAATCTAGAACAATTAGAAGACAGAATTGATGCCTTAGAGATGTGGGTATATAGAAGAATAGGAAGAGCATCATGGAAAGAGAAGAAAACAAACAAAGAAGTTCTAACAGCATATAATATGAAGAAAGAATTATTAAAATAAAGATAAAGCACATAAAAATAGTTTGGACACATTAAAAGACATACCACTGAAGACGAATGTGTAGGGCCATTGGCGCAAATCAAACATGGCACAACGCATTTCCATTCTCTGGATTACATCCTGCTGGAAATCTAGAATGGATCATGGTCCTGCTACAAGAGAGATCCACCAGGAGTTTGAGAATGAACGCAGAAGAAGAAAAGACATGACACCTTGTTGAAGACTTTATTTGGGGATAAAGTAGAAGTAAGGGGAGCAAGAGTAGGCAGAGATACAAGTGGAAGTGTAACATCACAAGATGGACAGGATACAGTCTAGCAGAGTGCACCACCAAAACGAGACGGGATGTTGGAGGTCTGTTGTAACCAAGCTTCGTTGTGGAGATGGAACTTGACAATAATGATGTGTTATTACACTTGCACATTTGCTAAATTTCCTACAGTTCGGTTTCAAAGTGGCTTCATGACTTGTAAAATATGCACTTCTCACCTTCACTAAACCAGTGGTTCTCAACATTTGTCAGAGGCTATGTGACGTAAAATATGCACTTCTCACCTTCACTAAACCAGTGGTTCTCAACATTTGTCAGAGGCTAAATGACTTGTAAAATATGCACTTCTCACCTTCACTAAACCAGTGGTTCTCAACATTTGTCAGAGGCTATGTGATGTAAAATATGCACTTCTCACCTTCACTAAACCAGTGGTTCTCAACATTTGTCAGAGGCTATGTGACGTAAAATATGGACTTCTCACCTTCACTAAACCAGTGGTTCTCAACATTTGTCAGAGGCTATGTGACGTAAAATATGCACTTCTCACCTTCACTAAACCAGTGGTTCTCAACATTTGTCAGAGGCTATGTGATGTAAAATATGGACTTCTCACCTTCACTAAACCAGTGGTTCTCAACATTTGTCAGAGGCTATGTGACGTAAAATATGCACTTCTCACCTTCACTAAACCAGTGGTTCTCAACATTTGTCAGAGGCTATGTGATGTAAAATATGGACTTCTCACCTTCACTAAACCAGTGGTTCTCAACATTTGTCAGAGGCTATGTGATGTAAAATATGGACTTCTCACCTTCACTAAACCAGTGGTTCTCAACATTTGTCAGAGGCTATGTGATGTAAAATATGCACTTCTCACCTTCACTAAACCAGTGGTTCTCAACATTTGTCAGAGGCTATGTGATGTAAAATATGCACTTCTCACCTTCACTAAACCAGTGGTTCTCAACATTTGTCAGAGGCTATGTGATGTAAAATATGCACTTCTCACCTTCACTAAACCAGTGGTTCTCAACATTTGTCAGAGGCTATGTGATGTAAAATATGCACTTCTCACCTTCACTAAACCAGTGGTTCTCAACATTTGTCAGAGGCTATGTGACGTAAAATATGGACTTCTCACCTTCACTAAACCAGTGGTTCTCAACATTTGTCAGAGGCTACGTGACTTGTAAAATATGCACTTCTAACTTACACTAAACCAGTGGTTTTCAACATTTGTCAGAAGAAGCTACATGACTTGTAAAATATGGACTTCACAACTACACTAAACCAGTAGCTCTCAATATTTCTTAGCATGTGGTCCCCTTTTGGGGCAACTTTTTTCTATAGTTTCCTGGGATCTAAACATGCTTGTCAGATTTCTTTAAGGCATATTATTGTATATCTTATGTAATGCTTTATACCTGTCTGTGATACCGATAGGCAGGTCTGAGGAGCTTCCCCCTCAAAAAAAAAAAATTCCATTTTTTTCTACATTACTCATATTGAGAACAGAAACACTGCAAAACACTAATACAATTCTTGTTTGTGCAGTCTCTTTGAGAAATACATTTTCAATGACGACTAAATAATATCCACATCAATCACTAATGCACAGTATGTCTTGACGATTATTTTAAATCTGTATTCTATGTTTGCAAATGATACCAAGTCATGTATTGTCTCATAATATGATTGTCTATTTTATACATCATGTTTAGGAGTCTCTGGTTTAGAAGTCTCCGGTTTAGGATTTTCTGATTTAGTAATCTCTGGTTTAGGAATATCCTGTTTAGCCATCGCTTTCTTCTTTCTTTCAATGATGCCTAATGTTTTGCCTAAGGAAAGAAATTTTTCCTTGACTTCTTCCTGCATTAGGTTGAAACACATAGCAATAATTGACAACCCCATTACTAAGTACAGTGTACTTACAATTAATTTTGCATTGCTGTCCAATTCTCTGCCAATTCCAAAGACATAATCCCCAAATCCAATTGTACTGAGCGTGATGAAGCAGAAATAAGCAGATATGAGAGGGTCCCAATCCTTTTCCCAAAGGCAAAATAGGAATGAACCTGCAGCAATATAGCTGGCAATAACAATTAGACTGACGTACAAAGGGACTCGCACACGTTTCTGCTTATGTGCTTTAGTTTGTTTAATTGAAGTATTTGAATCTGATTCTAGATTAGGTTTCTTTGTGGTACATAAAGATGACAGGAACATACACAAATGCATGTATAAGAAGCGGAAACATGTGGCCATAGTTGCTCCAATCGTTGATAAACAGAGAAGTGTGAGGGGTATGCCTGGAAGTGCGTAGAGCATTGTAGCTATACGGCCCATTGTTGTTTTTGGTACTATGTGACCATATCCTGTAAAATATAAAGAGAAGAAATATTAGTGGTCATATACTGGTCAAGTATAAAGCGGCTACCTTTGTTGGTACTGTTATACTCTGGTTAGGTATAAAGGGATCCTTTGTTGGTACTGTTATGCTCTAGTCAAGTACAAGAGACATCCTTTAGTGGTAGTCATAATACGGCCATCTTTAAGATGTCTCAGTAAAATCTTATCAACATGGAAGTGTTACACTGCACTCAGCTACCAATGGCCATGTAAACATTCAATAAAAATAGAGTGCGTTGGAATGGTCACAGCCGCAGAATGTCAAGCTAACACATCCCAAAACATGTACTATTCATAGTACTTGCTGAAGGCCAGCAAGCCCATGGTAGGACCAATGCTGAGGTATAAAGACATCTGTAAACTCTCAATGAAAGGCTTCATAGACCTCAAAATCTAGGAAAACACAACAAACTCAGGCTGCCTGAGACGTAACCTGCGTGCAGGGTGTTTGTTGTTCAGAAACAATATGTTTAAAGATATGGAAGAAAAAAAGAAAAAGATGCAAACAGAAACCTTCTTTGAAAATTCACCATTCTTGAGAAAATGCTAAATTGATTGCCTCTATTTTTTGGTGCTAAATGACCATATGCAAGACCATTCATACTCTGGTCAAGTATAACGAGCCATCATTTACTGGTACTGTAATACTATGGTCAAGTATAACAAGCCATCATTTACTGGTACTGTAATACTATGGTCAAGTATAACGAGCCATCATTTACTGGTACTGTAATACTATGGTCAAGTATAACGAGCCATCCTTTACAACAGAGGTGCGCAAACTTTTTGTGCAGAGGGCTGCATTGAAAATTGTATTGGCTATTGGAGGGCCGCATATAATATTATGTATGTTTTTGTTTAAAATTCTCGGTAAGTAATCAATTAAATATTTTTATTGTAAAGAAAGGTAGTTTTACATAATGTAGATAACTTCTGAAATAAATTACATTTCTAACAGACTTACACTATAACAGTATATTTTCTAATATGGATAAAAGGTTTTGCAAATATTTTAACAATGTTCGTGTATTTAAAAATGTGTTTGAGGGACGCAAAATATCCAATGGCGGGCCGCATGCGGCCAGCGGGCCGTAGTTTTCCCACCCCTACTTTACAAGTACTGTCATACTCTGATCAAATATAAAGAGACATCCTTGAGTGGTATCATCATTTTCTAGTATTTGTAGCCTCTGTTCACTTTCTTCTAAGTGGACGGACTACCATTGGTCATACTGTTTATTCACGATGATCTTGATGTCTATCCATCTTTTCCTAGGTCTGCCCTTGGCTCTGTATTCTGATTCCATCTTGTTATAAGCTCAAGTTGGTCGTTCATTCTAATGTCCAAACCATTTTATCTGCTGTTTCTCTATATATTTGATGCATGATGGTATACCTATTATCTTTTTTATGCTCACATTGCGCATTTTGTCGAGTCTCGTGACTTCAGTAGTCTTCCTTAGTTTATTTCGCAAGTCTCGATTTTTCTTATGTGCAGATGCGAGTTGCCAAGTCTTGCATTGGTAGCATAGTGTTGGTATAAAGATGTTCTTAATAATTTATTTCTTTATTTCCATGGTGATTGTTGGGTGCAATAGCAAAGGTGACAGTTATTATGTCACGATATATGCTTTGATCGTCCGCGAAATACAATTCGTTGTTAATTTGTTCATTCTCTGTTGTTTCGTTAAATAGGCATATCTTATTTTTTCATTTATTTTATAATTCTAACTATATAGACTTGAATAGAATAGGCGAAACTCATCCCTGTCTTACTCCTACTTCCCGGTATCCATGAGATAGACGCTCGTTGATGCTGAAGTGTTTAAGATTATTGAATTAATATAGGCCTACGTAGAGGTTGTCACGCGAGAGATGGGTCCAGTCGTCAGAGAAGCACGACTTAATGGCAGTAGCCTGAATGTCATGGGAGCCCTGATGGTCTGTGCCATTGAAGTGGACGTCCACAGGATACGCCAAATGGTTTCTGATGCTGTACAAGTGGTGGCAGAATCGGTCCACAAGCGTTCTGTTGTCGTAATAAGGGCATTTTAGATGAAACGTCGGTGTGTGTTATTGTGTGTCTCCGGTGATTAGTAAAACTTCATTACCCTGTTCTTCGTAAACTATGTCATTCTTATCACCGATCGGTGTCCCGTATTCTCTTGTTTAGTTCTCTCAAGTTTGTATTATACCTATTGACTTCTCGTACCTCCAATACATAAAACCAAAGTTTGTATTATACCTATTGACTTCTTGTACCTCATTATCTTATAAAAAATTATCGCCTACGAGGAAAAGCTTTTCAATTCGCCCTCGAACTTATTGATTTTCCCTCGTACCTCTCTCCTCCATAAAACCAAAATTTTTTGGGAGAACATTTTGTTTTCATTTCTAATGATTGGTATCTTCTGCGCCCGTTCTCAATTTCTGCAGATCAATAGGATGTAATCCGGATAACATAATGCATCATCATGGTTTACAGCTTTGCTGAAATATCTTATTCTTTCGAACTGACACATCCGATTTTAGCATGGCTTTTAGATCTCTTTAACCCCATCGAGGCCAGCACCGTGAAGTGGTGATGGGGCTTAGTTCAGCCACCAATGACTGGAAACTAAGACTGGTCGTGCAGTCCCACTCGAGTAGAACCACAGTCCTGCCCAAGTAAGCAATGTGCTGAAGACGGAGGCAACCAGATAAAAGACGCACAAGTAATCAGGATGCCACGCACAAAACACAATGGGAACATGTCTATATCTAATAATAGTTATGGTGCCTGCCCTGTGGCGGATTTTCAGTCAGGGAGGTGCCGGTCCCTATACCTCGAAAGGACCCAACCTCAACTATTGGAAGTCCTTCTCAATTGCCACGGGGAGCCAGGAGGCAAGGGAATAGAGCTACTGGCCATACAAACCAACGACCAATTAAAATAATTTACTGGAATGCTGAGGGTGTCAACAGCAAAAGAGATGGATGCAGTAAAAAATTGGAACTTGAAAATATCCTGTGTGAAGAACAAGTTAATGTATGCTGTATTCAAGAAACACACCTCAGCAGCGATATAGGCCTAATATTTAAAATCAGAGGCTACCAGTGCTACTGTTCAGACCGACAACATAGACATAAGGGTGGAATTCTGACACTTGTTAAAACCAACATCACTGCATGTCAGCTGGAAGTGTATATGGATGGAGCAGAATACCAGATGCTTCACCTAAAGACAGACAGTACAGAATCTCATCTCCTGAACTACTACTGCTCAAGTGATAGACCATTGGCACTAGACACAATTCCAGAAAAAGAGAGACTTATGGTGTGTGGTGACTTCAACAGAGACACTCAGAGCTGCGGCTATAATCACATGGACAAGAGAGGTGAGGAACTTCAGAGCTGGCAAGATGAAAATCGCATACTTATTAACCTACCAGCAGACTCACCAACCTTCTACTCGAGAGCATGACACACCACCTTTACACCAGACATTTCTGGCATTTCACTCACCAGGCCTTGAATAGAACATCACACGTGTCGTTGGAAAGCAGCTTGGAGGTAATGACCACAGATCAGTATTTTTGGAAATCCACAATGAATTTATCAAGGACAGCAGCACGCTCACTAGGTGGAACTATAAGAGGGCAGACTGAAAAATGTACCAGCATTTAACCAGTGTTCTAGCTAAGGACATGAACATAGACAAAGACATCAATAGATACATACTATATGCTGCTAGTAAAACCATATACAGGGGGCACGCAAAAACTACAAACCCTGCTGGAATTATGAACCGGAGAAGCTGACTGTTTGGCAGTTTCATTCGGACAGAAAATTGTGGCAATATTTTAATTATACCCTTCAGCTTAATCGTTTCTTCTTCTTCAGCGTTCATTCTCAAACTTCCGATGGATCTAGCAGGACCATGATCCCACTAGATTTCCAGCTGGATGTAGTCCAGAGAATGGAAATGCGTTGTGTCACCGTTTTATTTGCGCCAATGGCCCGACACATCCGTCTTCGGCAGAAGCTTAATCGTTTGAACGAATAGGAAACATCTAGACAGCAGGCAGAGAACAGACGTAGCCAAGAACACCCTAACAAATATCAGCAAACAAAGGCTAAATTTCAAAGAGCCAAGTTATAAGTCAGACGGAACAGCTGGAAAGAAAAAACAGAGTATCTGAACCTTGAAAGAGACACCTGGAAATTATGGAAACTGGTAAAACAACTAAATGATGAAGGTACAGAGACAAATACAAGAATCAAAATTTACAACGATACAAAACATTTTAACAGGTAAACATGCAGCTGATTACTTTGCAGATTCCTTTGCAAAAGACACTAACGTCAAAGTTAGCCCATACAACCAGAAGTTCGAGAGTACCAGCAAAACATTGGACAAGGCGAACCTATACCGGAAGTCATGGAGGCACCAACCACAATGAAAGAACTGGAGCATGCAATATTGAAAATGAAAAAAGTCCCTAGGAGCTGAAGGAGTGCCCAATGAAATGATTAAAAACATGGGAATTGCAGCAAGAGCAAAGCTAATGCAGATAATGTTCCACAGGCATGGAGGGAAGCAATAATTATACCACTCCTCAAACCAGGAAACACAGTCTCCAATTACAGGCCCATCAGCCTCACAAGCTGTCTATGTAAAACAATGGAACGCATTATCAATCTTAGGATGCAGTGGTACATTGAAAGCGAAAACCTTCTGGTACCGCAGCAAGCAGGCTTCAGACAGTGCTACTCTACCGAAGATCAGGCAACCTACCTCTCTCAAGAGATTGAGGACGCCTTCCAAGATAAGAAACTGGTACTAGCAGCATGGATAGAAGCAGGAAAGAATTTGACAAGGTTTGGAAAGAAGGACTCTTAAAGAAATTGTCAAATTGCTGGATTAGCTCAAGAATGTACAAATGGGTAAAAGCATACCTGCATAATAGAAGAGCCAGGGTACAATTATATGGTCGCAAGAGCAAGAAAGTCCTACTGCGTCATGGAGTCCCTCAGTGAGGAGTCCTGTCATTTACACTTTTCATGGTTTACATCAATGACCTAGTTGCTGAACTACCACACGGGATCAAAGTGGCAATGTATGCTGACGACCTGGTGATCTGGTGCACGGAAGAACATGCAACAGTGGCCACTAAACAAATACAAAGAGCTATTGATGCTTTAACCTCATAGGCAAATATATGGTGTGTCCGAGTTACACTCTTTACCCTCTCACAAAACAAAAAGCTTATCAAGATAGATGGATAAAAAACACTTATCAAAGTGTTATCAAGATAGATGGAGAGCTTTTGAAAGATGACAAACAACCGACATACCTCGGAGTTACTTTTGATGATAAGCTGACATAGAAACATCATATAAACAAACAGTAACAAAAGCCAGGAGGAAGTTAGCTATACTGAGAAAACTAAGTGGAACCACATGGGGAGCCAGTGGGAATATACTCCATAAAGTCTACCAGCAAGGCATAAGACCAAATCTGGAATATGGTTCAGTTGCGTGGTGTCCAGGATCAAACACCTCATTACAAGATCTAGATAAAGTGCAAAACCAGGCGCTTAGGATATTGCTGGGAGCAATGAGATCAACCCCATAGTAGAGATGGAGAAAATGGGAAGAATTCAAACACTTGGTGAATGCAGAGACACAAAGGTGCTAATACAAGCAGAAAAGTGTAAGTGTATGCAAAGTCATCCAATGAAGGAAAGGTTAAAAAATCTAGCTATGAGGCGACTGAAAAAAGCAGCTTTATCTACCAAGCTAAACGACTCCATAGAAAACTTACAGACCTACCTGAAGTTGACAGCCCATTAAGGTCTGTACCAGAACAAACCCCTTGGAGTTAAAGGCATGGAATGCCAATATACATTCAGACCCACGTGGAAGGAATACTAAGCGAGGACGAACAGAACAGTGTGCTGCGAAGGACAGTAACCCTCAGTTTCCTGGGCGAGGAATATCCACAAGACATATGTGTCAGAGTATACACAGATGGTTCAGCACAGAATGCAGTGAGGAATGGAGGTGCAGATATATATATAATATCCACACAAGCCTAGAGATACGATCAGAACACCGACACGAAAATTCTGCAATAATTATGATGCAGAAATTCAGGCAATTAGGGTAGCAACTGAAAAACTGCTGAACTCCAATCCTGGCCCACTGCCCGTGGTATTCTTGACAGATGCTAGGTCAGTGCTTCAAGCTCTCCATTCTGGAAAACTAACATACCTGCAAAAATTACTTAATGAACTGTATTATCAGTATAGGGTAACCATGCAGTGGATACCCACTCACAATGGAATACCAGGAAATGGAAAAGCAGACAAACTGGCTACGAAAGGTAATGGCTACGAAAGGTGCTGCCAAAGACCAACCAGATGTACTAATCACCTACCATCAGAAAAAAACAGATGATCAAGTCAATAAGAAAGCCACAAACACAAGATGACTATCACATTATGGATAGATCAGAACAAGTTTTAATTCTACGCCTCAGAACAGGACACTACCGACTCTGCAGTAACATGTATACAAAGTTCAAGATTGGCAACTCGGCCATTTGTACATGTGGACAGGCAGCACAGAGTACCAAGCATATACTTCAAAATTGTTCTGAGTATGAAACGCTAAGGCAGATTTATTGACCAGAGGAAATAACACTGGAATCAAAGCTCTATGGGCAACTGTATGAACTACAAAAGACAGTGAGTCTTATTAAGGAGACAGAATTAGAGATATAGACATGTTTCAAGTGAACGAAAGAAGAAGGTCTCTTTAATTAAATATGGGACGGGACAGAAAACACTACCCCATAACCTCCTTAGTCGCCTATTACGACATGCATGTAAGGTAAGCGTTTCTTCTATTCTTTGCTCTAATATCGGGCCCCACACGGGCGAATGTTTGCATAACGTCTAGAAAAAATGTTGCACAGTAAATATTTTGTCAGTACTTACAGTTAGTCAAGTGTGTACCTAAGGGACCCAAGAATCCCTTACTAATTTCAATTATATGAAATTAATATCAAATCTTTGATAATTTCAATTATATGATATCAAATTGAATATATTTATCGAGTATCAAACTATCACATAAGCCAGACAGTATGGCAAACAATGAATGAACTAGCCTTCCACCCCTATGAAGTTGCCACATACCTATGGTTGTCAAAACTGTGATACTGTAGAGCAGGGATCCTGGGAACGACCACTTAACATCCTGGTTTCCTTCATCTCTGCCATCCCACCCTCGGTCTTTAATGGCTGACACCAAGTCTTCTTGGAACTCCTTCATGATATGATCTGCCATAATTGTCCAGTTGGGCTCGTACAAGATATTTAAGTCAGTTGTGATATTCCAAAGCTGAAACGCACAAGGTACCAGTCTGAGGACATGTGATAACATGTACAAAGATGCAAGATTAAAAGAATATAAAAACAGGTTTAAAGATGCAAGTCTGAGTGTATATCAGGAGTGTAAATGGTTCCGCGTGGCTATCGGCGGACCCAGGGTTAGCAGATAACCAAGATTTTCAGATTTTCGGCTTGTGTTTGTGGATGTGGAGGCCGCAGATGTAATGGGAATATCCTGCAAAGACAGAAGCAATATCAACGAGACCTCAACACCAACACATCCAGCAGCAGTGTCATCACGCAGTAACTTAAGGCATCTGTGCATTCCATCTCGGTCAGCCAAGAATGCAGAAACATGGAGGGGCGGCAAATGTCAACATCCCGATATGAGTGGATTCTAAGATATGGTGATCCTACGAGCACATATTGAATCTGGACAAAGCAACACTGATAGAGGGCAGCGTTGTGTTCGTGAATCGATATTGTGACAAAGAAGTTACAATTGTCCAGCACGAGACCGACTGACGGAAGTGTTGATCGTGCTCGAGACCACACAGAAGCCCACATGTCCCACCACAATTGACCCCATTTAAAGTAGGAGTCATGACTCAGGTATTGGATACGCCAACCTGAACATGCACTCATGGGTATGGAAAAAAGCTTTGAATACAGCTTCCCATGCTCACAGGACAAACATTGAACACATGTCAGGAAGCACATTGTAAAAATTTCTGATCAAACCAGTGATGAGACTCAGACGCTGGGCAACGTAGAGGGGGAGCGAGTCCTTGTCATTGAGGACAATCTAGCCCAATTCGACTGTCGCCGTTGCCCAAAAAAGCTCATACAGAGAGATTTGGGTTCAGTACCCAAGGGCCCACTGCGATGCTCCTCGTCCGAGATAGGCGTAATCTACCCACGGCGTTAGGTGATGTGCGTAATGACGGGGAGGTAAAAAAAATAATCAAAAGTGAATGGGGCGATTGCATGAGAAATGGACAGGTCTAATTCCAGATCACCGATTTGTTTGATAAAGCAGGACCTCGTCTGATAAGGTGAATAAATTCTGAATCTAATTCTTCTGTCGCCATTGCCCAACACGGATCATGCATTAAAAAAATTAGGTCTGGGCTCTGAAGGGGGATAATGTAATTGTCTTCCTACAAGAGGAATAGCTCGCTGGCTGCGAAGCGCCTCGTCGGAGGAAAGACACACAATGGGTGACCCAACCAAACTATTAGTTCGTCTTATGACATTTACTCTCTCTGAGTAGAAAGCTCCTTCAAATGGCAATGCACTACGTCAAAAGCTGAATCCTCCTGGGTATGAAAGAAAGCTCGGATAAACCTCCCAGCTGCACAAATGAAATAGGAGCTAATCGCTCGCAATTGCTGTGGTTCTCAAAGAAGAACAAGAGTACATTTCAAAACATGTACAAAGATGCAAGTCTGAGAATATATGGGATCCGTTAAAAAAGATATGTTTCAGAACATATGTAAACATAAAAAATATAGCTTAGGGTGTAAACACACAGATAAAAATATATAGTCCCAAGGCTGAGGGTTTAAGTAAAGACGTAAAAAAGATTAGTCTGGAGGTTTAAGTAAACACGTAAAAAAGATTTGTCTGAGAGTTTAAGTAAACACGTAAAAAGATTTGTCTAAGAGTGTAAGTAAACAGATAAAAAAGATTTGCCCGAGGGTGTAAGTAAACAGATTAAAAAATATACGTCTAATCGTGTAAGTAACCATAAAAAGACATGCCTGGGAGTGTTAATAAACAGATAAAAAATATGTTTTAGGATGTAAGCAAACGGACAAAAAGATATGTTTGCGGGTATAAGTAAACAGATAAAATGATATAGCCTACGTTTAATGATGTAAATAAACAAAGATATGTCTGATAGTGTAAGTAAACATATATATATATATATATATATATATATATATATATATATATATATATATATATATATATATATATATATATATATATATATATATAATGGTGTAAGTAAACAGTTAAAAAGATATACGTTTGATGGTGTAAGTAAACAAAGATATGTCTGAGGGTGTAACTAAACGGATAAAAATATATGCATGAAGGTGTGCGTTAGCAGATAAAAAGATATGTATGTGAGTGTAAGTAAACATAAAAAGACATGTCAGAAGATGTAAGAAAACATAAAAACATAGGCCTATGTATGAAAGTGTGAGTAAATAGATAAAAATATCTGTTTGACGCTGTAAGTAAACAATTATAATGATATGTCTTAAGGTGTAAGTAACAGAAAAAAATGACAAATCTGAGACTAAGTAAACAGATAGAAAACGATATACATGTGATCGTGTAACTAACTAGTAAAAAAATATGTACGTCTGAGTGTATATGAGAACATATTTAAAAATAAACAAATATGAGGGTGTAAGGAAACATTAAAATATATATTTCTGAAGACTATGAAAACAGAATATATGTCAGAGGGCATAGGAGGGCAATGATAGGAGAAGAGAATATAGTTGGCTGCTTTCCTGTATGGCTCAGAGCAGGGACACCACAATTCGCCGCTGGTCACTTTTTGCAAAATAATTGCATCGCCAGTAAAACCTATTTTATAGATTAATTCAATGACAAATAACACAATTTTTTTTATAGATTAATTCAATGATAACAACGAACCATCGTTATGGATCAATCCAATGGCAAACAAGTAAATTCAAGTAGGAAGCATGAGGATAAATTTAAAAAATTTGGAAGACTAACAGGAGTTGAACCAGGTCCGTTCCATCGGCAACGAATCGCCGTGTAACTCGAGTAAATGGGTATTGCCGCACTTGACTAACACGTCTCCACAATTCTCGAGACAAGAATTCAGAAAGTCAACTACGCAGATTATGAACTTACACCCATTTTGAAACATATGTCTATACCGATGGAAACCAAAAGGCAAATAATAAATTCAATATTCATTTCAACATTATGTTTTCCATGTCAGACATGGACACTAACTAAAGAACAAGAGAGAAAGCTTACTATGTGTGAAATGTCTAAGAAAAGCAGCAAATAGAACAAGAAGTGATCATGTGAGAAGTGAGGAGAATACAATAACTGTTACAACACAATCAATGATCAAATATATCTAAAATCAAAGATTGAAATGGTTCGATCACCTAATGAGAATGAACCCTTATTGGCCAGCGGCAGAAGCATATAACATGAAAATGGAAACAGCAAGACACTGGGGAAGACCAACTGGATGGTAATTTGAAGGAATTACCAACATTCTCACACGGCACAGTAGTACTGCATATCAAGCGACTAAACGTGCAATAGCGCGAAATCCGATTGTCATTCAATCATGCGATTTTGTCAAGACATTCACACTGTGCACTCAAGTCACCGAGAACGGACCAATCGAGACAACGACTATTACAACAACAACGAACATCACATACAAGTATTGGAGTATCCTCAGGAACAAATCTATTGTTGTGTTCGTTGTTGTTGTTGTAACAGTCCTTGTCTCGATTGGTCCATTATCTGTGACTTGAGTACACAATGTGAATATCTTGACAAAATCCCTTTTTTTTTTCGAATGTGGTTAGTCAAGTATGGAAAAACCCGTTTTCTGGAGTTGCAAGGCGATTTGGTGCCGCTAGAACGGACCTTGTTAAATTCCCGTTAGTCTCAAGAATGAAAAACACATCTTTTATAGATCAATTCAATGACCAGAAATAAAACCACTTTTTTTTATAGATACAATTCTTGCAGATGGCCAAGCACTAATGGCATTATCGTTAGAGAAACTACAAAGACCAACAGACAGATTACATCAAACATGCTAAATCTTTAACATGAAGATAAGTATAGAAAAGACCGAAGTAATGAAGATATGAATAACAGAAACATCAATATATATTGGAAACAACAGACTTAACCAAGTGACAGAATTCACATACCTAGGAAGCAACATAATAACAGACGGCAAGTGCAGCATAGAAATACACAATAGATGTAGTAAAGCATACCAAGCCCTAGGATAAATGACACCAATCTTAAGAAACAAAAAGAAATGTAGATTATAACACCAAAAGAACACTATTCAAAACTATTATTATGCCAACGCTGTGCTACCAATGTCAAACATGGACAACAACAGCAAAAGACAAACGTAAACTTGCGACAGCTGAAATGGCATGCTTACAAAGAATCCTTGGAATATTGCTAAGAGACAGAGTGAGGACATTAGACAAAAAACCGGCACCACCCCAATCTTGGAATATATTAAGAGACAACCGATCAAATGGTTTGCACACATCAGCAGACTGCCATCAGACAGCGTACCCCAGCAAGCTATGCTACACAGATACAGTGAAGGCAGACCTAGAGGCCAACCACGAAAACGACGGACCACCGAAATAAAAGAGGCGACAATTTCCACAATATACTCATCACACAGGAAACTCTCCTACTCCTGACGCTGAAAGGCAACACATGGTTTAGCGAATAGATAGATATATAGATACAATTAAATGACGCAACAAACCCATTTTTATCAATTCAATGACAAACTGCAAAATATCTTTTATAGATCAATTCAATAAAAATCAACAAAACCACATTTATAGATCAATTCAATGACCAATAACAAAACCACCTTTATAGATCAATTCAATGACCAATAACAAAAACCACCTTTATAGATCAATTCAATGACCAATAACAAAACCACCTTTATAGATCAATTCAATTACCAATAACAAAACCACTTTTATAGATCAATTCAATGACAATCAACAAAACCACCTTTATAGATCTATTCAATGACAAGCACCACGTAAATTGTTTATAGATACAGCTAAATGACAGGCAACATGTCAATTTGATCAATTCACAGACAAACAACCAAACAGCTACTATAGACCAATTCAATGAGAAGCAACAAAACAAACCACGTTTGGAAATTAATTCAATGATAAACAACACACACTCTGTTATAGATCACTTCAATGACAAACAAAAAAACTACACCTTTATGTATCAATTAAATGACATATTAAAAAACCCACTTTTAAAGATCAATTCAATGATATGTAACAAAAACTCTGTTATGAAACACTTCAATAAGAGGTAACAAAACCACGTTTATAGATCAATTCAATGACAAGCAACAAAACCAATTTTATAGATTCAATTCATGGACAAAAACAACAAAACCACTGTTATAGATAAATTCAAAACAACAAAACCACTTTTAAATACTTCTTCTTCTGTGTTCGTTCTCAAACTCCTGCAGATGAGCAGGATGTAGCCCAGAGAGCAGAATACTTTGTGTCAGGATTTATAGCTTGGTTGTGATATCTGTGGCATTTGGCATGAAATATCCTACTTCGGCAAGGCTTGTGGGTCACATACAGCACAAGTGGGAGACAATAAAAAATGTATCTAACCATACAAGAAAACGTATATTGATAGTTACAAATATGTGTTGACATACAATCAAGGTCATAGATAAGTGTGGATGGGTGTTCAAAACACCCCCTCAGCAAATCAGAATATTACCTTTGGTAATATTAAATTAGACAAAAGTACTCCCCCCCCCCCCTTTTCCCCCATGATTGTTTTAAAAAAGGTCATCCAAATAAAAATTTGACACATGAAGAGAATCGAATACCTTTTTTTATTTAAGGTTTGATCACCCACCCCCTAAGGGAAACGTATATACGTCCCTGTATAAAACAACGCCGTTTTACAGTTAGAATTATTCGCTGACATAAAACAAAACATTAGAGACAATCGTTGACATAATACACAATATTAGAGATATTTTGGGGCATACAACACAACATTAGGGGTATTCTTTGATATACAACACAACATTAGCAGTATTCACCGACATACAACACAATATTAGAGATATTTATTGACATACAAGACAACATTACCGATATTCGTTGACATGCAACACAACATTAGCAGTATTCACCGACATACAACACAACATTAGAGATATTTATTGACATACAAGACAACATTAGAGATATTCGTTGACATGCAACACAACATTAGAGATATTCGTTGATATGCAACACAACATTACCGATATTCGTTGACATGCAACACAACATTAGAGATATGTAGTTGACATACAACACAACATTAGAGATATGTAGTTGACATGCAACACAACATTAGAGATATGTAGTTGACATGCAACACAACATTAGAGATATGTAGTTGACATGCAACACAACATTAGAGATATGTAGTTGACATGCAACACAACATTAGAGATATGTAGTTGACATGCAACACAACATTAGAGATATGTAGTTGACATGCAACACACCATTAGAGATATGTAGTTGACATCAAATATAAGGTTATGGATATTCGACGGCATACAACAAAAATATATTTACATTGAAAGATATTCGCTGACATAACAACACAACAAGTATTTATGGTTAAAGAAAGTCTACATACTCACATCACCATCATTATCATCAAGTTCCGTCTCCGCAACGAAGGTTGGCTGCAACAGATCTCCAACATCCCCTGTCTCTTGTTTTGGTGGTGCACTCTGATAGACTGTAACCTGTCCATCGTGTAATGTTACTCTCCCACTTGTATCTCTGTCTACTTTCTTGCTCGCTTCCCTTTGACTTTACCCTCAAGTAAGGTCTTCAATAAGGTCTTTAAATGTGTCCAAAATATTTTATTTGCCTGATCTTTATTTCCATTAGTAATTCTTTCTTCATATAAAGTATTCTAACACCTCTTTGTTTGTTTTCTTCTCTTTTCATAATGTTCTCCCTATTCTCCTATATACCCACATCTCAAGGACATCAATTCTGTATTTTAATTGTTTATTTAGTGTCCATGTTTCTTAGCCATACATTAATATAGAATAGATATAGCATTTTATAATTTTTATTTTTAACTTGTTTGTAATTTGTTTAGATGTTACTATTTTCCTCATGTCATTGAATGTACTTTTAGCCATCTCTATTCTCCTTTTAACTTCTGTTTCCCATCTGTCGTCATTTGTGACTATTTGTCCACGATATTGATAATGCTTTACTTGTTGTAGTTTCTCTCCATGTATGTTTTTATGTTTAGCTCTTGTTCTTCTGTGTCTTTGCTGATTATCATAGTTTTTTTTAAACTTTTAGATTTTTATATCCAGTCCATATTCATTACTTGATTTATTGACATGATCTATTAGTCTTTGTAGTTCATGTTCACTTTCTGCTAAAAGAACAGTGTCATCTGCATATCTCAGGTTGTTTATTATTTTTCCCATTAATCTTGAGTCCTGGCATTTCTTCTAAATTTTGTATTATATACTCTATGTAGATATTAAATAGGCTTGGTGATAAAATGCATCCTTGTTTTATTTCTATGGCCTCTTCTCATATATACACTATGATAATATGAGAATATATGAGATATTATATACAATATATAAGAAGAGAAACCCCCTCTTCTTATTTCTATGTATGGAGAGTAGCTGTTTTCACACCTTATTGATGCAGTCTGTTCCCAATATATATATTTCTAATCAGTCTGATGTCTTTTCCACCTTTGCCTATTTCTTGAAGACATGCGATTAATTTTTCATGTTGGACTCAGCCAAAGACTTTGCTGTAGTCTATGAAGGAAATATATATCCCTTTTTTTGGATTTCTACATATTTATCTATCACTAGTCGGATACTAAGTATATTTTCTCTGGTTTCTTTGTTTTTCCGAAAACCCAATTGTTCTTCACCGACATCCGTGTCTATCTTGTTCCTAATTCTGTCATGTATTATCTTGAGAAGTATTTTAGTTAAATCACTCATTAGACTTATTGTTCTATATTCTGTAAAGTCCACAGCCCTGTGCTTCTTAGATAGTGGTATGAATATTGATGATGTTAGGTCTTTGGGTATGTGGACTGTATCATTGAAGGGGACATCGACAGGATAACCATACTGATGTTTCATGCTATATAGGTTTCGCAGAATAGGTCATAAAGCCCCCTACCTGTCTCGCTTATGTACGTCATGGTGCAGTGCTTGCAGACGATGACATAGATGACGTTACGGGACATACACGAGAAATTGTCCTCAATGGTGACGGTGAATTTGGGGAATGTGACGGACGGTTCTTGGTAACATACGGACATCTAGGGCGTTTGCAGTTGCTAGTGCCAGAACGATTGGGAACGTCAGGCCTAAGATGACTCCGGACCAGTAAATCTCAGAGGGTTTTGTACACAACTAGAAAAAAAAGGGGAGGGGGAATCGCATAACACTTCACGCATCGTAGAATCCGACTGGAGAAAAGGAAGGTGTCAGATTAGAATGTGATGAACAGCAGCGCTATGCGGGTGAAAAGTGAGATCAAGTTTGACCCTGTCAGAGAGAGAAAACCTCCGAGTGTCGAGAGTGTATTCTAGCGGGATGGGCTGCACACCCGAGACATGGCAGAGGTGAAGGACCATGTCAGGGTATAGGCGATAGCGGAAGAAGTCCATCATCTCGTGGGCTTTCTCGAGAAAATCCTCATCACATCTGCACAGACGCCGGAGACGATAAGTGATGATAAGAGGCAAATTAACAGGCAAAGGGATAAGTATATAGGAGAAAGTTGTGGGCATCAGTCGGTTTGTAGTGTACCGATGTGCTGATGCAGAAAGGCTAGATAGTGATGGATGTATCCAGGCAAAAAACTGGCACCACACCAATCTTGGAATATATTAAGAGACAACCGATCAAATGGTTTGCACACATCAGCAGACTACCACCAGACATCATACCACAACAAGCTATGCTACACAGATACAGTGAAATACGACAAATACCTTAAAATAATGGACATACCTTAGCTAATGCATACAATATACAACACCACATATACCTTAAGTACTGCATACAATATACAACAATGCACATACCTTAGCTACTGCATACTGCATACAGCAATGCACATATTTTAGCTACTGCATACAATATACAACAATGCACATACCTTAACTACTGCATACAATATACAACAATGCACATACCTTAGCTACTGCATATGTTCGTGTCCTGGAGATGACCATTCTCTGAACAACCTCACTTTGTCCCTCGAGATGTTTAAACAGGAACCCTCCTAAAACACTGTAGCCGACAACTAACATAGCCAGGCCGACGTGAGAAAAGATGAACGCCAAAATAGGCTTGCAGCCTTTTCTCCACTTGTCCGATTCTTCTTTGGGAAAACATCCTGATTTCTCAAGTTGAGGCTCGCCTTCGTCTAGAATGGTTTCTTGTGACGACTCTTGCTGTACAAGGTCTGCCGACACAATTTTTCCATTCTGATCTATAACATCAACAATTGACATTTTATTGTCAACCTACACGTTAAATCCTGAAACACCTGTAGTGTAAGTTGCTAGTTCTTCTCACCGACCATTCTCACACAGTGACTACTCACTGCCAAGGGATGAAACAATTAGCAGTGATGTTTCTTTTTATAATGAGGAAATCTCAGAAATGTCAGTCCAAAATCTCACACAATGAAAACCTAAGCTCCATCGAAACGTAAAATAACAGAAGTCTACGTTCCGTAGAAGCACATTTCTCTATGATGACTGACAGAGATATATGCTATATCAAGTAACGATATATCACAGTTGAGATTTCACAAATTTATTTCTTTAAATCACAGACGTCGAGTGATTGCCTCCACGGCCACGCATCCTCGTTTCTGCACTGAGGAATCTGGTATAAGAAAGGTGCACAGAAATATTAAATAAAACCACAGTAACAAATCAAACAATATTCAACTGTTTGTGTGTTAGCGTTATGTGTAACAAATCATTGTAACTTACACAGTTCAAGTTTCAACTGTTTGTATGTTTGTGTGTTAACGTTATGTAACAATTCATAGTAACTTACACAGTTCACGTTTCAACTGTTTGTGTGTTAGCGTTATGTGTAACAAATCATACTAACATACGTTTGCGTTTGTGCTCAAAATCCTGCAGATTAGCAGGATATAGCTTGGAAAAAGGACTAATTTGTGTCATGATGTACTACTTAGCTGCGATATTTGTGCCTTTCGACCTAATTTCGGTATTACTTTTAGATCACTATGATCTTATATGCTATATGTATGTCCATTAATATTTTCCTTGTTCTTTCCGCAAGTTCCTCACAAGTAACATTACCGTAGGCCACTACAGTTAAATTAATGTCCATTTCAGTACTACACAAGAATTCATTTATTCAAGAACTTGTCTTTCTGGCAGTGGCTTAGCTAAAGCCGAAACTTATGTACAACCTTTATCAGCATTCTCATTTTTAAAATTTACAGTGTTAAAACATTTCATAACTGACCACAAATACGACATTTTGCTAGCGGTTCTTAAATGGAAACTCGTTTGAAGACTCTTTTCAAAAGCTCTGTTATGTCTAGTGTGATCAAAATCAGTAATTGACATTGTGTACACTTAATTTGAAAACATTTGTTATTCAAGTAACGCGGTCATTTGTGTGCACAAGAGTCAAAACGTGCGAATAATAAATGCATAAGATGAACGAATTTCCTTTATGGTGTGCATAGCAAGACTCGCACATACACAATCTATATGTTTACTTCTTCTTCTTCTTTCCTTCCTCTTTTACCTTTTATAGGTGTCGAGGGAGATACAATGTTCTTGTTCTCGCTTTTCTGGCAGCTTCAGATAATGTTATTTGGTGTTCGTGTAATGTCTCTTTGATGTTGTCGATCCAGCGTACTCTAGTCTACTCTTGGCTCTTCTTTCTGCTTCTCCTCTCTTCGTATATGCTTTATAAACTAATTAATCACACGACATTCTTTCCAGATGACCAAACCATTGTATCTGTTGGTTTTGTATGTATTGTAGAATTGATATGACACCCACTCTTTCTCTTATGAGATCGTTTCTAATTCTGTGTCTTCTGATCACACCTGTGGCTTTTCTCAGACATCTCATCTCTGTTGTAACCAGTTGTCTCTTATGTTTTGTTGTTAAGGACCATGTTTGACATTGGTAGCACAGGGTTGGTTGGAATAAAGATACTTTGGATAAGATGTTTTTTTCTTGACATTGGTAGCATTTTCTGCTGCATTAAAGGGGATAATTGTCCCAGTATTTGATTCGCTTTGCTACAACGAATGTCTATTTCGGTGTCCATCTTTCCATCTGAAGAGAATGCTACGCCTAAGTATTTGTAGGTGTTTGTTTGTTTAATGACTTGTTTTTCCACTGATATATTTAGATTGTGTGTATTCCTTCCTATTGACATGTTTTCTGTTTAATCTATGCTTATCTTCATGTTGTTATTCTTGCACTCGATGTCCATGGATGTTAGATGACGTTGTTGTTCTTGAACTCGATGTCCATGGATGTTAGATGACGTTGTTGTTCTTGCACTCGATGTCCATGGATGTTAGATGACGTTGTTGTTCTTGAACTCGATGTCCATGGATGTTAGATGACGTTGTTGTTCTTGCACTCGATGTCCATGGATGTTAGATGACGTTGTTATTCTTGCACTCGATGTCCATGGATGTTAGATGACGTTGTTGTTCTTGCACTCGATGTCCATGGATGTTAGATGACGTTGTTGTTCTTGCACTCGATGTCCATGGATGTTAGATGACGTTGTTATTCTTGCACTCGATGTCCATGGATGTTAGATGACGTTGTTGTTCTTGAACTCGATGTCCATGGATGTTAGATGACGTTGTTGTTCTTGTACTCGATGTCCATGGATGTTAGATGACGTTGTTGTTCTTGAACTCGATGTCCATGGATGTTAGATGACGTTGTTGTTCTTGAACTCGATGTCCATGGATGTTAGATGACGTTGTTGTTCTTGAACTCGATGTCCATGGATGTTAGATGACGTTGTTGTTCTTGCACTCGATGTCCATGGATGTTAGATGACGTTGTTGTTCTTGAACTCGATGTCCATGGATGTTAGATGACGTTGTTGTTCTTGCACTCGATGTCCATGGATGTTAGATGACGTTGTTGTTCTTGAACTCGATGTCCATGGATGTTAGATGACGTTGTTGTTCTTGCACTCGATGTCCATGGATGTTAGATGACGTTGTTATTCTTGCACTCGATGTCCATGGATGTTAGATGACGTTGTTGTTCTTGCACTCGATGTCCATGGATGTTAGATGACGTTGTTGTTCTTGAACTCGATGTCCATGGATGTTAGATGACGTTGTTGTTCTTGAACTCGATGTCCATGGATGTTAGATGACGTTGTTGTTCTTGCACTCGATGTCCATGGATGTTAGATGACGTTGTTGTTCTTGCACTCGATGTCCATGGATGTTAGATGACGTTGTTGTTCTTGCACTCGATGTCCATGGATGTTAGATGACGTTGTTGTTCTTGCACTCGATGTCCATGGATGTTAGATGACGTTGTTGTTCTTGCACTTGATGTCCATGGATGTTAGATGACGTTGTTGTTCTTGAACTCGATGTCCATGGATGTTAGATGACGTTGTTGTTCTTGCACTCGATGTCCATGGATGTTAGATGACGTTGTTGTTCTTGCACTTGATGTCCATGGATGTTAGATGACGTTGTTGTTCTTGAACTCGATGTCCATGGATGTTAGATGACGTTGTTGTTCTTGCACTCGATGTCCATGGATGTTAGATGACGTTGTTGTTCTTGCACTCGATGTCCATGGATGTTAGATGACGTTGTTGTTCTTGTACTCGATGTCCATGGATGTTAGATGACGTTGTTGTTCTTGTACTCGATGTCCATGGATGTTAGATGACGTTGTTGTTCTTGCACTCGATGTCCATGGATGTTAGATGACGCTGTAGTTCAGTTTCTTCATTTGCTATTATAGCCTGATCGTCGGCAAAGAGTAGTTCTGGTATTTTCATTTTGCATCTTGGCTTCTTTCGTAATACTATCGATATATGTGATGAACAGGAGTGGTGATAAAACGCATCCTTGCATAACTCCCGATGTGACTTTAAAATGGTTTTGAAGTTCCTTTATTCGTTTGAATTACACTCTCACAGTTCACATATAAGCTTTGACGTACTTTAATAAGGTGGTTGTTGACTCCATAGTTAGCCAGTGTGTGCCATAGAACGCTTCTATCTACTCTATCGAAGGCTTTCTCCTGGTCTACAAATGATACAAAAAGGTTCTTATTGTATTCTATGTTTTTCTCCATCTGTTTACTATGATGTTGAATATTGAATATACAATGCTTCTGTTTACTATGTTTAAAGTTTAAAAAATAATATTTATAAATAATGCCGGCGATCTACCAGTAAATCTCGTTCTACTTTATTGATTCCGACTCCTGTTTTAAAGGCCGGATAAATCTCGAACAATTTGTTTTCGATCCCTTTCTATAGACTCGTTTCCTACCACTGCTCTATACGTCTGGTAAATCTCCATTGACTTGTTTCCGACCATTGCTCTATAGGCGGCCTGGTAAATCTCCATTGACTTGTTTCCGACCATTGTTCTATAGGCCTGGTAAATCTCCATTGACTTGTTTCCGACCATTGTTCTATACGCCTGGTAAATCTCCATTGACTTGTTTCCGACCATTGTTCTATACGCCTGGTAAATCTCCATTGACTTGTTTCCGACCATTGTTCTATAGGCGGCCTGGTAAATCTCCATTGACTTGTTTCCGACCATTGTTCTATACGCCTGGTAAATCTCCATTGACTTGTTTCCGACCATTGCTCTATACGCCTGGTAAATCTCTATTGACTTGTTTCCTACAATTGCTCTATAGGCCTGGTAAATGTCCATTGACTTGTTTCAGCTAAGACCAGGTAGTGTAATATAGGCCAGACGAAATCACACTATTCGACCATTTGAAGAGAGTACTATGGGAAACGTTTCTATTGAACTGGCTGTGTTATCACGGAAGGGAGGTTTGGAAGCATTCAGGACGACCAAGACAAGAAGGAGGAGAAAAAGTGATGCTTGATTGAGTCTTAATCTCAGTTATGGTCGAGTGGAGTGTCTCGTCTCGTCCTGCGCTTCACCACCGGTGGTGGAGACACGCAAATCGAGACTTGGAAGAAAATACGTTCAGTTTCCGAGCCAGGAGTTAGTTGCGAACAGGGATAAACAGTGCCGTATAAGTCTAGAAGTTTCCCGAGTTGGGAATTCTAGACATTTTTCAGAGTTGAGTGTAAACTACGACAGTAGCCAGATATTCGAGCGTTCTGTCGACTGGTGGAGATATCCTATTCAACGGATGTTAAAGTAAGTTGTTTAAGATCCTGAATATTCGGTTCTAGTGTCTGTAAACCGGAAGATTTCCTAGATGATTATGTGAAGATTATTGATGCTAAATAGAAGGTGCTTCGATGCTTCTTTGAAGATTATTATTACTGAATAGAAAATTTCATCGATGTTAGTTGAAGACTGTTGGGGTTTATTAATGCTGATTACAAGTTACATTTGAAGATTTTTATGCTGAATTGAAATATTCATCGATGCTCAATATCTGAATATTATATTCATGAAGAATTTGACAATTATGTGACTTTGTGTTTGTACTTTGATAGATGTTGTGACAGATCAAATGTTGACAGAATATAACCACTGTTGGAAATCTTAGAGGGAATGCAGCAGTTGAACTAACTAGTAGTTCTTTCACTCGTCGTACCGTCATTAATAACCACACTTCAGACAGTGTAGTAACCTGCCCTCTAGTGGTATACGGCCTTCTCTTCACTACCATACAATACTTAATATACCCTGCTATAACGGTATTCACATAGGGACTTGGTCGTGGCACCAGACGACGGAAAATAATTGTTCGGACCTGATATGATCAGATAGAATAACACAACTATGTCATGTACGGATCACATTGTGACCTCACAATAGATTACTGTCACATCTCTACTTCTCTTACTCTTCAGATTTTCCTGTTGTTACAATGTGTTGTCTAAGAAATGTGCACTGTCTCTTTCTGATCGTCTTCATTACCCCAAAATTCTCCGATTGCAGGCAAACGAGAACATCTCACGGCAGTGGGGAAGCATCGTAAAATTGTGTGGTTTGACCACGTGACAAGCCAAGATTCTCTATCTAAAAATATTTTGCAGCGGACAATTGAGGGTGGAAGAAGAAGAAATAAGAGGTAAGAAGAGAGTACGGCTTGATAATATTACCGACTGGACAGGATTATGATTCTCCACACTTAAACAAAGAACAGATAACAGAGAGGTATAGCGAAATTTTTGTGTTCATGTTTCCAGAGTGACACCCCTATGACCCTAAAGGGTTACAGGTTTTATTATGTTTATGATACAGCTGATGACTGTGGCATTCGTATCAGAAACTGATGGCGTTACTGTTTTCTAACAACTCACCAATATTGACAGTTTCTTAGACCTGGATATTCTCATAGAAGATTTTAACATTGGACAGGTTCGTCGTCGTCATCGTCGCAGTCTCGATTTCCAGTGAGCCTTTGGAGTCAACACAATCGTGTCATGGGTAAAGTGCTAAGAAGCAACAACGCTGCCCGTTCTAGCAGCACAGAATCGCTTTGCAACACAAGTAAACATGGTTTCTGTATTTGACCAACTGGAAAACCTGTTTACTTGTGTTGCAAAGCGATTCGGTGCTGCTACGGACCTGGTTCAATTCCCGCCAGTTATAAGAATTATTTTCATTTATCCTCATGCTTCCTACTTGAATTTACTTGCTGGTTTAGTCTATTTTCATCTAGTCTAAGAACGTGTCCCAGGTATTTCCAACTGCGTTTTCTTATAACATTTGTAACACATTCTTGGTGTGTTTTATTTCTTAGGTTGCTATTTGTGACCAAGTCGCTCCATTTTATGGTGAACACTTTTCGGAGTCATTTGTTTTTAAAGCTGTTTAGCTTTTGGTCAGTTGCATGTGTTGATTTCCATTGGGAGCCGCGTAGCGCAATGGTTAGCGCACTGGATTCACATATGAGTGGTCCTGTGTTCATCTCCCAGTTGAGGCGGAAATGTTTCCCAAATCGCAACGGCTCCCAGGTCGACCCAGCCTTAAATGGGTACCGAATTAATCCGGGAAGTAAAGACTGCGAGGGAGAGGAGATGGCTCCCGCCCTCATTTGCAGAGCCTCTGAAATGTGATATCGCTAACATCTCACACCCCTACGACATTAATAAATGCAATGGATTACTTTACTTTACTTATGTGTTGATTTCCAGAGTTCACTACCATAAGTCAATGATGGAATAACAGGAGTTGAATAGTTTTAACTTGGTAGTTTCTTCCTATGTCTTTGGATTTCCAGATGCTCGTTAGTTTGGTGAATGTGCTTGTTGCGATTGCTATGCGTGCATTTCTTTCTCTCGTCAAGTCACCGTCTGCAGACATTCTGCTACCCAAGTAAGTAAAGGTGGATACTCTTTCCAGAATTTCGTTGTTTGCTGAGATGTTATTTAATGAGTTAGTGAGTTCCATGATTTTATTTGGATGTGTTGATCTGAAACCCTATCTGATCTGCGAGTTTTCATAACTTATTGGTTGTATCTTGCGTTTGTTGGTGAGCAGAGTTCAATATTGTGATGTCATCTCCAAAAAGAAGGTCAGTTAAGTTGTTTTTTCCGAGCCATCTGATGACCGCTTTTCCATCATGAACGGTTTTACGCATGATCCAATCGATGGCGATCCCAAACAGGATTGGGTACATCACCGTGTTTTACTGACGTGTCGATATTGAGCCATTCTAAATTTTCTGATTCTGTTCTTACAAAACAGATGGCTTCCTGGTAAAGGGCTTTTATGATGTTTTATATATTTTGGTGGAAATACATTAATCTTTAGGATTTTCCAAAATGCGGGACGATGTATGCTGTCAAACGCCTTTTGGAAGTCTACACAGTATATTACCAAAGGTGAAAACTTTATAATAATTGTGAGAGTGAAAATGTAGTCTACATATGAAAGCTTAGGTCTAAAGCCAGCTTGCTCTAAGTTTTTGATCAACAGCTTTTTTCATTCTCTCCATTTGGATGCTACAAAACAATTTTCATGGGATCGATAGCAATGTAATCCCAAGCCATTTGTTGCAGTTTGACAGTTCTCCTTTCTTTGGTAGTTTGAAGATTACACCATCTTTCCAGTCTTTTGAATTCTGTCTGCCACACATCGTTCATTATAGCAAGTAGGTGATATAAGGAGTTGTTGTCAGCTGATTTCAGCATTTCACCTGAGATTTCATTTCACAGGTTTTATTGTTTTTAAATTTCTTGATGGTCTGTTTCATTTCATTTAATACGTTGCGTATGATGAATTTATTGTAGGCATACTTTCTTCTGATTCAAAATTTGCCGATGTTGTTGGAGGTGGTCTGTTTAATAGTTCTTTGAAATGTTCTGCCCAACTGTCTTACTGAAGTTGTTGTCAGAGCATAATTTCGTTGTCTTTGTTTTTCACCGGAATATTTGTAGTTTGAGGATGGTTAGTAAGTTGTTTTACAAAATGGAAAAGTTTTTGTTATTTCCAATGTTTGCTGCTAATTCTGCCGCTGATGAAAACTTATGTATGGGATAGCGTTTGTCTTTGCGTACACTTACTTTTCTCTTACTAGTTTTGCTAATGTTCTAGTTGCCGATTCGTTCCTAGTTACTAGCATTTGGAGTTTAGTTGCATTCCTGTCTTGAATTTTGTGCCATGTTTCGTCGCTTAACCATAATTTTTTCCATTCTTAGGTACCCCACTCTTTACACTGCTGCAGTTTGTATTGGTTTTTTTTAAAAAGGACAGAATCCTTGTTTATGTTCACAGGTTCTTATGTTGTCTAATTTGGTACGGTGTCATAACTGTTTTGGAAAGCGATTTTGAATTTGATTTGATGTTAAATTTGTAATAGACGATATGAGTCTATTTTCTGTGACTGTTTTGGATAGCGTTTTATTCTTATTTTGGCTATGCAGAGATTCGGATCGCTGCCAATATCCGCGCCTCTGTAGGCTCTTGCATCTAGGACAGATGATCGAAATTTTGAATTTATGCAAAAAAATAGTCAGTCTGGTTTTTCGTACATTGATCATGTGAATTCTAGGTAATTTTATGGATATATTTCTGTGTGAGGAAAAAGGAGTTAGATATAACAAAGTTGGACAATACAGTTCGCACAATTCTAATAATCTTTCACAATTTTGATTCATGGTGCCCCCACCCGTGTTTTCTGATGCATAGTTCTTCCTGTGTTCTGTTTCCAATTATGGCAGTGGAGTCATCCATTACTACAACAATGTCGTGCCTATGTATATTGTTTCTAGTCATGCTGTTATAATTCTCTCATTTATTGCCTTCCAACCTATAAGGTAGCCGGGGGTAAAACGCGTATCATTGCCCCCGGCTACCCTAAGGGATGTTGCAGCTTTCTGAGTTCAAATGTACTATTAGGCATGGACATAATTCTAACTGAATTTTAAAAAGTGAATATATCAAATGGTCATCATCACTTGTGATGAATGAACACACACATACATAAAGTAATGAGACACATATCTTATCAGCATGTTCATAGTTACTTATACAGTAATGATACATTGCTAAAACAAATACAATCTTCAGATAAGCATACCTAAGAAAAAGGTCGGGCAAGAATAAAAATATGAGAGTTACATTTTGTTTGTCTGTAGATCTGCAGTGTGTAGATGAGCAATGTGGATTTGTAGAAGGCAAAGGCACAGACAACGCCATATGCATCTTGAGAACATTAATAGAAATAATGACGGAAATTAACAGATATATATATAAATATATATATATATATATATATATATATATATATATATATATATATATATATATATATATATATATATATATATATATATATATATATATATATATATATATATATATATATATATATATATATATATATATGATTGGAATAATTATATGATTGGAAAATTTAAACATTGCTGGTAAATATCTGGGAATAAGAAAGGATAAGTATTGGTAACAAAAGATCAGTCCCGGGGATTGATATCCAAACGAGACCTTCTTACCTCATTGAGCATGAAATTAGACAAAATTGTGTGTTGTCACGCAATCTGCGTATACAGTGAAATAATAATGATATCCATAGAAGATATGCCCTGGATATCAGTTAGAGGCATAATATAAACGATCTACGATATGGTGATGAAGTTTTCATAGCTGAAAATGAAACAGTTACAAGAAATGATGAATATTATTGAAAAAGCAGGTTAAAACAAAGAGCTAAGCCTGAATAAAAACAGAAGCAATGGTAATATCAAAGAACTAATGTCCATCAGAGTGCAACATCAAAATAGATGAGATCGGTGTGAATGAAGCAAGTCAACATATTCAAATATGTGTTTACCTTAGCAACATCATATGGAAGATGCATTATAATTTCACAGGCACGGGCAATATTTCACAAGATAAAGAACGTCCAGTGTAATATATCTATGTCATTCATTGAGGTAAGAGAGTTCTTAAAAGTTATATACAACCAATTTCTGGTGTATGAAAGTGAATCGCAGAAAAATCAGCAGAATCGTGAAAATTTATATAGAGGCAGCGGAAAGATATAATAACCACATGTGGTTTATTTATATAGATAGATCTAGGCGTTCTGGAATATGTCCGTAGTGCAGTAACGATATAATATACACATATAAAATAATACAATTATTTCTTTTAAAAAATGGCAATCTTACGTGATTGATGATTGTGAAATTTGTCACCTTTTGTATATTGAATTGAAAACATACATCCGTCTCAATGAAGAGCACTCAATGCAAATGTGTGCTCATTTTTCAATTAACGTTTTAGCATAACACGAAGCGCACGATTGGTGTGCATTAGAACAAACAAGTTTGTAATCAACAAATCCCGACATGCTGTTTGTTACAAGTGAAGTAACTATATTTCTGTTCATGAGTAGTAAGTACAGTACACTGTCAGAGAATATCCTCTGTACCACAGTGTGTTGTTTTCAACCTGGGTCAGATGATGGTATGCGGAGAGTGTCGCAGTGTGTTGTTTTCAATCTGGACACAGACACCCATTGCTTATGTGTTATTTAGGTTTGCCCCCTCATATCACTACGGCATGCGGGCATCTGAGCCTGTGACTATAGAGACAGAAGACATCGATAAATGGTCAATCATCCATGACCGTGGTTAGATTCTATCGTGGTGACCAGCGGATAAGTATTGGAACTAGTTTTCTTGTATGACTTGTCATATAATATAACCATATACTATCGACATAGTTGCAGACGTCCGTCGTTCAGTAGAAGTGGTAAAAACACTGAATGTGTATTAGCTCCGAAGTTTGATGTGTTTGGGGCATTGGCACACATAAAATGAAGACACGGCGCATTTTCGTTCTCTGCACTGTGTCCTGCGGTAGATCGTCTGCATCATTTGAGCGACAGGCATCCCAGGATGTGGCGTCAATGATTAAGCTCTTTTGACACGTAGAGTCTTTGAAATATTTCCTCTGTCCACTGAACAGTCGTTTTCCGTTGAGAAACGCATCATATATCATAAATTTTGGGACGCGTTTATCAGGCATGAGCATTCAACATTTATTTTCAGCATTTCATGAATGCTTGAGATGTTGGTTCTAGTGAGGACTTCCGTATTAGTTTCCATATGGAACACGTAGTAATCTTGCTACTTTATCCTAAGTCATTAACGGATTCTACATGTGTGAAAGTGATTTAATACTTTGGCGTGTCTATGAAGTGGAAGTGCAATGAAGGTCCTAGTGCAATAGAAGTGGATATGCAGTGGAAGTGCAGTGAAAGCACAATGGAAGTAGAAGTACAATTGAAGTGCAATGGAAGTATAAGTGCAACCGAAGAGGAAGTGCAATCGAAGTGTGAGCGCAGTTGAAGCGAAAGTGCAATGAAAGTAAAAGCTTGATGAAAGTGGAAGTGAAATGAAAGTGGTGGTGGAGTGGAATGGAAAGCGAAATGTAAGTGGAGACAAACCAATCATGCAACAGGAAACCTAAGTAGATGACATGCCTTTATATTGAGGTTATCTTCTTATAGAAGCTTTATGGCATATCATTTATACAATCCCGTAGTCGTAACCTTCGATAACAGTTACCATGTTGTTCCAACAGGCCAACGTTGTGCTTGAACTAGTTATGGGCACGGCGTGGGTGGGCGGAACAACTAAGAAACCTGTCACAAGGGCCAGAGTTGTGCCCTGATGTCGATGTCTGTTTCAGCGGCATTGAACTCGAAACACCATCGAGTCGGATGGCTGCTGGTACAGAGGGCGGAGCACTTATGGGAATGCCCCACGTGCTGTGAGGCCAGTTTTCTAATCAAGAATCAAGTGGAAGTAGAAGTGAAATGTAAGTGGAAATGAAATTTAAGTGGAAGTGGAGTGGGAGTGATATAGCAGTAGAAGTGGAGTTTAAGTAGAAGTTGAATGGTAGTGAAGTACACTGAAAGTAGAAATGCAATGGAAGAGAAAGTTAAATGAAAGTCCCATCGAAGACGGATGTGTAGGGCCATTGGTAAAAATAAAATGGCGACACAAAGTATTTCCATTCTCTCGACTATATCCTGCTGGAAGTTTAGTATGACATATTTTATGCTACAAGAGAGATCCAGTGGGAGCTTGAGAATGTACGCTGAAGAAGAAGAAGAATCGAAGTGAAAGTGGGAGTGTAGTGGTAGTATAAGTGCAGTGGCAGTGAAAGTCCAATAGAAGTAGAAGTACAATGGAAGTTGAAGTTGAATGGAAGTGGAAGTACAATGGAAGTGGAAATGATATGGAAGTAGGCGTGTAATGTAAGGGGAAGTACAATGGAAGTGGAATGAAACTAAAAGTGATATTGAAGTGGAGTGAAAGTTAAAGAGGAATGAAAGTGGAAGTACAATGGAAGTGGAGGTGCATTGGAAGTGGAGATATAAGTGCAGTTAAAATGGAAGTGGAAGTTCAATGGAAGCGAAAGTACAATGGAAGTGAAAGCGTAATCTTCGATTGCAGTGGTAGTGCACTCGAAGTAGATGGGCAAGGAAAGCGGAAGTGCAAGTGCAGTCGAAGTGTAATTTCAGTGGAGGTGGAGTGAAATGGGAAGTGAAATGTAACTGTAAGTGGTATAGAAGTAAAAGTGGAATGTATCTGGAAGTGGAATGTAAGTGGAATTGGAGTAGAAGTGGTATGAAAGTGGGACATAAATAAAAGTGGAATGTAAGTGAAAGTAGAATATAAGTGGATGTGTGATGTAAATGGAAATGGTAGTGTACGTGCAATGTAAGTGAAAGTGAATTGGGATGAAACTGAAAGTGCCATTGAGGTGGAATGTAAGAGGAAGGAGAATGTAAGTGGCTGTGTAATGTAAATGTAAGTGGAATGTAAATGGTAGCTGAAAGAGAGTGGGCGGGAAATGTAAGTATAATTGAAATGTAAGTGGATGTTGTGTGGAAGTGGAAGTAGAATGTAAGTGGATGTTGTGTGGAAGTAGAATGGAAGTGGAATGTAAATGTAAGTGGAAGTGGAATATAAGTGGAATGGATGTGGGAGTGTTATGTAATGAAAGGGAGAATAGAAGTAGAAGTGGAGTGGAACTGAAATGGACATGGAAGTAAAATGTAAGGTGAAGTAGGATGTAAGTGGAAGCTTTTCTTCTTTCGTTCACTTGAAACATTTCTATATTTGTAATTCTGTCTCCTGAATAAAACTCACTGTCTTTTGTAATTCATACAGTGGCCCATAGAGCTTTGATTCCAGTGTTGTTTCCTCTTCCTCAGCGTTTCATACTCAGAACACTCTTGAAGTATATGTTTGGCACTCTTGGTTTAGGTTTGGGTTTTGGGATCGGGGTCGCGCTCGGGGTCAGGGTTTTGGGTGTGGGTTTGTCTTGAACTCGCGTTCGCATCTTGAACTCGCGTGCGCATCTTTAAGGCGCGTGCGCCTCTTAAAGTGGCGTGGGCGTGAACATCCTAAAGTCGCGTGTGCGTGCGCATCCTAAACTCACGTGCGCGAGCGCATCCTAAACTCGCTGGCTGCATATCAGCAGCAGGTAGTTCAGACAGCGGTTTATCAGTTTAAAATGAGTGTAAGAAAGAATATGGGTACGCCAGAATATGCTATTAGATCTCCTGGCATGTGGATTCTTTTGCAGGAGAGGTAGGTCATCTTTTCTACAATTCCTCCGCCCACAATAGGTGGGGCCTGTATTCAAATCTCACTGACAGCCCGTCCATTTGGGAAGAGACAATATTTCTTGACCCTTAACAATGGAGTCCGCAATTTAGCGCCGCCCCTACACAATGGTCAGTTATGGATGTTGCTTCTCCGGTTCGCTTATACAATACAACTGACATTCGCGCAGAACAGCGTGGCGTTCAAAATGGCGCTTGAGAAGACGCTAACTTCAAAAATAAAATCATCTACTCAGTCATTTAAGGCTTTCCACGATAATACTATCGAATATTTCAAGAGCATTAAGTTTACAAATAAAGACCACGTTTAAAAATAACGAAAGGCCGAGAACGAAAAACTTGAACATTAAAAATTACAATTTTTTATTGAAAGGTAAGAAAGGATAGCTCTGTGGCGAAGATTAGTCTGGCTCTGTGGCGAAGTGGTACAGGGCGCGTCTGTGACGGCAAAGGTACCGAGTTCAATCCTCACCACAAGCAATTGTGCATCCGGACCGTTCAGAAAGCAATGGCAACCTACTGAACGTATTTATATTGCCTAGAAAATCACCACAGCCAACAAATGCTGGGTTGATAGCTACGTCCTGGATAGGATATGCTACTAATTTTAAAGAAAGGGATAAGCTATTAGATCTCCCTCTTCTGCGTTCGTACTCAAACTCCTGCAGATTATCATAATGTAATCCGGAGAACGGAATGCGTCTACAGCATTGCTGCGATATCTGCATCTTACGCCATGACACATCCGACTTTAGCATGGCTTTGGGTCACTGATCCCATATGGGATGGGGCAGATAACCCTATCCCATAACCTCCTTAGTCGCCTCTTACGACATACATGGAAGGTAAACGGTGTTGCTATTCTTCGCTTCCCTATCACACCCCCCGGCGACACGAGGGCGAGCTGTTATATCTTATATCGGCTCCCATGAAGAGACATTATAACGAAGCAAAGTACTATGGTAGACGGCATTCCGATATCCGGATGGCATCCTGCTAATCTGCAGGAGTTTGAGAACGAACGCACACACATGGAAGGTAAACAGTTTTGCTATTCTTTGTGTATATTCTAAAGTGGGTACCATGAAAAGATACAAATAACATGTAAGAAAGTGATATGGCTACTTTTTGAACTGTACAGAATGTGAAGGACGTAAGTGAAGTGATTACATTGTCTATATCTCTATCTATTATCTATCTATCTCTGCGTTTGTTGTGGTTAGTCGCATGACTGAATGACGATCGGTTTTTGGGCGATGGTACGTGTGGTCGCTTGATGTGCTCTAATATTGTGACAGCTCAGAATGTTGTTTTTCTTCTTGGTCTTCTTCCATCTTGTTGTTTTCATGTTTATGTTGTATGCTCTTGCCGCTGGCCAAAAATGTTTAATTCTCATTAATTGGCCGAATAATTTCACTTTCTGCTTCATTATATTTGACCATAGATGTTGTTCCAACAGTTCTTGTTTTCTTTTCATTCATTACATCTGTTCGTATACTGTTTTCTTCTTTTCTTAGACATCTCATATCACACGTAGTAAGCTTTCTCTCTTGTTATTTAGTTAGTGTCCATGTCTGACATTGATAACACAATGTTGGGATGTTTTGATGCGCACGCACACGCAAGTTTTGGATGCACACGCGCACGCGAATTTGAAGGGGGGGGGGGTTATATACATATATATATATATATATATATATATATATATATATATATATATATATATTTTGCAGAATAATGTACGACTTAACTGAACGATTTTTTTCTTCATGTTTGTCCAAACATGTTTCAGATTTAGACAATTTAATTGCTATATAAACAAACATTTTATTGAGGTAATGTTTGGTCGCCATCCCTCCCCCGCCCCCAACTCATGTCATTAACTTTCAAACTCCCACTCCCTCCCCCTCTCCAATTGTTACCGTTATATATGGATAGCCTCATAGCCGCCAATAAAATCACTGGAAAAGTGAAAATGATTAATTTAGAAAACTGTTTTCCAATTAGTCAGCAAGTCTTATAATGCCGATGATCACGACGAATTCATGTTCCCAAACAAAACTCGCGTGCGCGTGCGCATCCTTAACTCGCGTGAGCGTGCGCATCCTAAACTCGCGTGCATGGGTTAGGGTTTAGTTTTGGCTTTTGGTGTGAGTTTGGGTTAGTGTTAGGGTTATGGCTAGGGCTAGGGTTAGGGCCATGGCTAGGGTTAGGGCCAGGGTTAGAGCTATGGCTAGGGTTAGCGTTAGAGTCAGGGTTCAAGGCCAGCGTCAGCTTCAGGGCCAGCGTCAGCTTCATGGCCAGGGTTTTATGTATATATTATATTGAGAGAGTGAGAGATAGATAGATGTATGTTTTTATTAATGTTTGTATGCAGGCAGGCAGTCATGGAGGTAGATATATAGATAGATAGATAGACGGGCAGATGGACGGAGGACAGACAGACAAACACACATATATAGATAAATAGATAGAAGATGGTTTAATGCAAATGTTAATATAAACAAAAAATACAGTGGCGCTCAAAAAATGCTCTTACATATGAAGAAAATAAAAATTATGAAAAAGAAAACAGGGAAGACCAAAAAACAACGTTAAGAAAAACATTTATGAATGAAGCAAAATCAGCATGCATAAATGCACAAGACCTGCAATCCCTAGCAACTGACCGACAGGCATGGAGAACTATGACATCCGCCCTATGTGCCAAACTTGACAAAAGAAGAACTGACTGACTGTGCTATAAATAGCACACAATGTGTACGTAGAATAATACTTAGAGAAAGTAAAACAACCAATATTCATACTATTCAAGAACTGCACAGAATAGCTTTGAACAGACATAATTGTAGAGATCTGACCTCTGACATATGCTCTAACTTCAGCGCAAAAGGAAAATGAATGAATTATTAAGCCAGCTCCATCTATTCTCAAAACTGCGTCATCTACCACAACATAGCTCGCCAGTCTGTCCGCTTTTTCGTTGCATCTGACCCCTGCATAACTATGACAGTATATCTAAGAAATCGGGACCGAATATAAGGGATGGGGTTGGAGTATTCAAACCCTCTCCTTAGCAAATATGAATATGATTTTTAATACTAGGAACCTAGCAAAAAAGCATGTAAAAATCCCTCCCTTAGTAATTTTTCACTAAAAGATCTTAAAATTTCCCATCATATAATGAAAGTTACAGACGAAAACGAACGAATAATAATAATTTTTTTTTTGCTTTAGGTAAAACTTCCTCTTTAATGTAGTCATATCTACGGCCCTGTATGTAGGCCTAATACTTTGGACAACGGAGTGACAACATGACCCATTTCTTTCTTGATATGATGCACCTTTCTATCTTATGTATCATGCTTCTATTTCCATTCCATGCTTGATGTTGTAGTAAGTGGAATAAAAAAAAGGGGGGGGGGGTGCTTTCGACCACCTTTTATTTAAGTTTTTAATATTTACTGTAAGTGATGTTCTGATTTGCTAATGAGGGGTGTTGAACATCCCCCTCCCTTTTGATCTACAACAATACCTAGTATGGAGAAAGAATTACTAAGAGAAATAATGATCAGGCAAATACAATATGTTGGACACATTAAAAGGCATGACAACTTACGGGAAGCGAGCAAGAGGTAGACAGAGATACAAGAAGGAGAGTAACATCACAAGATGGACAGGTTCCAATCTAGCAGAGTGCACCACCACAACAAGAGACAGGTGATGTTGGAGATCTGTTGCAGCCAACCATCGTTGTAGAGACGGCACTTGATGATGATGATTGTTCATTGAATTTTGAACTAGAAAGAAATAAGCAACTTTCCGAAAACTACGGGAATGCACAACCTTTTTTTGGTTTTCGGTAATCACCTGCTACTTTCGATTTCGATTGGAAGCAGAACTTCCCAGAAGCAAACAATCCCGCCAACATTAAAAAGTGACACGATTTTGATACAAGATACTGATAGGCATATTAATTTATTATTTTTGTTCATATAGTAAACTTAAGTAAACACAGTAGACTGAAAGCACGAAGGTAGGGAAATTAGATAATAATTAAATAGGAATGAAAGATATCAGATTTTCCTATGACCTGATGAATCCATGATGTAGAATGTAGGTTACTTAAGTTTAATTAAATACTTTACTAAGTAGTTACTGACTACTGTAGGTACTTGGACAAAATTTTCAAAATAGTGTTACATAATTACAAACAATATAGTTAGATAGCCCTTAAAAATTGCAATTCAACGATACCTCAACCAAGTCTGTACGTCAATCGTGAATAAAGTTATGCATTTTTTTTCTAATGAGTTTGGACATCAAAAAGACAAAATAATTTACATGGAACATATAGGAAAATATAAATGAAACTTGTGACTACAAAATGTAGCCAAGCTGATAGTTTCTGAATTATCTTTGTTATTTTCAATAATACAATACACAAACTATACATTTTTGTGTTTGCAGAGACAAGACGCCTATGTTGATCACATTTCTGGAATTTTCTGATGGACACAGAACTAATTAATATTTAAAATGGCTGCTAATTTGCATAATTAAAATGAAAATAAATTATGTATCTATTAAACATAATAAATACCACAGAAATGATATATTTTTGTATTCGCAAAGACATACCGCATCTGTTGATCACATTGCTGTGATTCTCAGATGCACGTACAACTAATTAATATTCAAATGTTGGCTAATTTGCATAATTTAAACAAATGTTGATGTTTTAAATAATTAACTGCTGGTTTGGGCATTGTTTTACCCTCTTAAAAGTTACATATACATAAAGAAAAATGGTTACAGAACTTAATAAATCTAGTTTCAAACACAACACATGATGCGAACGCTATTTTAAACCCTGTCACAAGAAATTTATAGCCTAAGCGAAATTTCCCAAGCAAATCCTAGATGTCCAAATACCTTCTACTGTAGTGTACTGCGTTTATTTATAATTTATGCAATAATCTATCTTAATCTACTATCTACCTTTGGCTTTTGCTTGCTCAGCTGTCTTTCACTGCGTTCCCGTTAGTTAGGGGTAGAAGAGTTTCCTGGAGACAGCCCTCTTGTGTGTTGAGTATATTGTGGAATTTGTCGCCTCTTTTACATCGGTGGTCCTTCATGTTCGTGGTCGGCCTCTAGGTCTGCCTTCACTGTATCTCATCTGTGTAGCATACAATAGCTTGCTGTGGTATGCTGTCTGGTGGTAGTCTGCTGATGTGTGCAAACCATTTGATCTGTAGTCTCTTAATAAATTTATTCCAATATTGGGGTAGTTTATTTATCAAATCATGTATTTTAAGTATTTAGGTCCTAGACTAACTATGTTTGTATTGGAAAAAATATATAGAAAATGCAGCCACTGAATGGACAAATCACGATTGAAGCAGCTGCATAGTCAGACTAGGTAGGGCCTACTTGAATAAAATTTTCAATATAGTAAATACTAGGCCTATATACTATATTATCTATTATGAAAAAAAACCTACATCTAGATAGCTTTTTTGAAAATTTCAATTCAACAATACAGTACCTCAACCAAGTTCTGGACACTGTACTTACAGTACACCCATCCTAATTAAAAACATGGAAGCCTATGCATTTTTTTCTCCAAAATTGTTGGGATGCTCGGTGCTTCTATTATTTTTCGAAATTTCCAAATTCATTAATGGAAATTAAATTGGCATAAAAATTAATGTAGGCTTACATGAAACATAGTCTCAGTCTATCTTTTCTTGTCTAGCCAAGTGTTCTGTGAGGCATCATGGGGAGCCAAATATTTCTATTCTTTGCCAGTTGGGAGGCTTCATTTGAGTTTAGTTTGTGTCTCATTAAAATATCTTTGATGTTGTCTATCCGTCAGCATTATGGGTGACCTTTCGCTCTAAAGCAGGACACTCCTGTTGTATGCTGCTGATGGGAGGGAGAGATGATACAACTATAGAAAATGTGATACATCTATAGCAACTATAGAAAATGTGATACATCTATAGCAACTATAGAAAATGTGATACATCTATAGCAACTATAGAAAATGTGATACATCTATAGCAACTATAGAAAATGTGATACATCTATAGCAACTATAGAAAATGTGATACATCTATAGCAACTATAGAAAATGTGATACATCTATAGCAACTATAGAAAAGGTAATACATCTATAGCAATTATAGAAAATGTGATACATCTATAGCAACTATAGAAAATGTGATAAATCTATAGCAACTATAGAAAAGGTGACATAAGATGATACACCTGTAGAGAATGTGATACACCTGTAGAGAATGTGATACACCTGTAGAGAATGTGATACACCTGTAGAGAATGTGATACACCTATCATTGAAATAAACAATAATCAAATCAGGAATAACTTGTATAACCTGCAGTCTCTTTTAATTGAGACATCGTCTGGTCTCTAGTAAACTGTAGGACGTCTTGTCCGTCAGGATACTTTTTAGAAACTGACTCTATTGCATCCTACCCACAAATCTGTACTTTTGCTACGCTATGTCAAGTGATCTCAACTCAGTCCCTGATTGGTACGTACATTTTAGCCTTACCATTTTTGGTAATGATTCATCTGATCGTTACTCGAGAACGTTCGATGTCTCCCACCAAATTAAAAATTTATCGAGAACGTTCGATGTCTCCCACCAAATTGAAAATTAGGATTATTCTCTCATCCAGCCTTCCCTTTCTTCTAATTGAATTATCCAATTTTTCTGAGTCCCCTCTCAAATACACACTCTTACTACGTGAACATCTCATGAATAAGGTGTAATTTCACCTTTTATTCTGAACAGTAGTCATGATTCTTTTCTGGACACATTCCTATGCGCATCGTTCTTCGGCTTGTACTAAATTTGTTTACATCTGCTGACCTCAACATCTAGTTGCGTTCTGCCTAATAACTTTCTAATCTAATGTTACTATATCTGTTGTCTACTCCAACAGCTATCTCTCCCATCTCCTAAAAATATGATATTTGGTTCACTCGCTGCTATAATGGTTGTTGGTAGTGGTAGTTGTTGGTAGTGGTGGTTGTTGATAGTGGTGGTTGTTGGTAGTGGTGGTTGTTGGTAGTGGTGGTTGTTGATAGTGGTAGTTGTTGATAGTGGTGGTTGTTGATAGTGGTAGTTGTTGGTAGTGGTGGTTGTTGATAGTGGTAGTTGTTGATAGTGGGAGTTGTTGGTAGTGGTAGTTGTTTATAGCACATGTGTACTTATTCCCTTTTTAAAAATTTGACAGCAGGATCATGCATCAGCATCATGAGTACAAAATATCTGGGGTGTCTGTGATGTTCCCGTGTAAGCCCTACCCCTCTCAGTTCAGTATGATGGACAAGGTCAGTTTATGATTACTGTGTATGTTATTTTGTATGTGTATGATTTTGGGTAGAAAACAGTTCTGTCCAAGAACACAACACAATAGGGTACTTTCCTAGTAAACAGGTCTAGCATTTTTGCAGGTCTGCATTATTTCTCTTGACTATAATTATCCACCAGCAGGTGGGTGTTTATTTTTATTTAGTGTAAGACTAGGAAAGGGGGAGTTTTTTTAAGGGGGGGGGGTTGTGTGCTTCTTGTTCCATTACTTGACACTTCCCCACATTCAATATTTGTGTGTGAGCCCCGTATATGGATCCACAAAGTTGTACCCTGTATACCATTGACTAATGGCATACATGGCGATGAAGTGGTCAGCATTAAGCTCGCCACCTTTACTTTCCTAGAAGATCTGGTACCCATTACCTTAGGTTGGGTTGACCTCGGAGCGATCTGTGATTTAAAAATAATTCAAGATAAACTGAAAATTGAACTTTCCTGTAATAATAATAATAACACCCATAACCCATCAGGGTAGGAGGAGTATCACATTATCAGGGTCGTAGGGGTGTCACATTGAGACATTGGAGTGCAGAAATATTTCCACCCATCTCTGTTCTCTATCATTCTGATGAGTTTGGAAACTTCACACCCTGTCTAGTCTTTGATATTGTCCAGCCATATCTTCTTCAGGCCACCTTGTCTTCCACACTCCACATACTTTGAAAAATATCCCATCATCAAAGAATGTCTCATCACATGTCCGTACCACTGGCAACTGTTCTGTTAACAGTGGTACTTGTTGACCCGCTTCTGAAGAACATCACATGCCCGTACCACTGGCAACTGTTCTGTTAACAGTGGTACTTGTTGACCCGCTTCTACATTAATTCTATCATTAGTTCAATGCCACAAGCTGGTTAGTCTTTTAGTTTTCTATAAGTAAAAGTTATAGAATGATAGCACAGCACATTTCCGTTCTCTGGGCTACAAACTTCTGGAATTCTTGTAGGACATTTGAGATTGTCCAGCTGTAAGAGAGATCCATTGGGGATTATTGTCCTATTATAAGAGAGATCCCTTGGGAACTATTGTCCTGCTATAAGAGAGATGCCTTGGGGACTATTGTTCTGCTATAAGAGAGATTCGGTGGGGACTATTGTTCTACTATAAGAGAGATCCCTTGGTGACTATTGTTCTGCTATAAGAGAGATCCCTTGGGGACTATTGTTCTGCTATAAGAGAGATCCCTTGGGAACAGTTGTTCTGCTATAAGAGAGATCCCTTTGGGACTGTTCTGCTATAAGAGAGATCCAGTGTGATGGACTATTTACCTGCTATAAGAAAGACCCGGTGGGATAAATGTCAAAAAAGAGGTCCATATCTACTTCCTTCTTCTTTTGCTTTCCCTCTCAGATAACCAACACGAAAGTTCATATGATTTCTGCCAAGGAACGTGAAGTATGTTGTGTTGCCAGTTTCACTGCAGGGCTGCATTATTTTACACCTTCCAGCTCAGCAAATTCAATTTAGGCATGCCTTTAGTTCGGGTGGTCTTCCCTAGCTTGTGACAGCCTTCCTATCTGTTGCTAGGCACAGGATGTATATCGACTCTGCGCCGTGATGATTTATCACCCATTGTGCCCTCGGACTTTACAGGCCGCAACATGTCCCTTGGTGGCAGTCTCTGAGGAGGCGGTAATCAGGGATATAGGCTTGGGTTGACAACATCTATCTAGTACGGGGTGTTCTGCTGCCAGTGAACTTGTCTCGTGCAATTAGATGCATTGTCCCTGTGTCCATCGGGTACTGGACCTTTTCTCATCTGTGAGAATGATTCCAGTATAGGAAAAACTCGCCAGTAGATTTGGACCAGAGTTATCAACTTCCTGACATACATGCATCTAAGATACTTCAAACATTTAATAATCTGGCAAACATGCCAGACTGTTACTCACAAATATTCAGAGCAGTTGAATTTTCTTGAAATCTGGAAGAAAGTCGCAGTTAAAGTAATTGGTTCATCTCCAACAGTCCTTGCACAGGTTGTCAGCAGGCTTCAGCACAGTGGATATTATGTAAACATGGGATTCATTAGACATACCAGTCTGTTATCAAATGTGCTCCAGGAGAGGGGAAGCAAGATCTTAATAAGTATGATTCCTGATCTTAATTAGTATCAACCTCTTATCTCCCTCAGCCTCATCTCTTATCTCCCTCAGCCTCTCATCTCTTATCTCCCTCAGCCTCTCATCTCTTATCTCCCTCAGCCTCTCATCTCTTAACTCTCTCAACCTCTCATCTCTTATCTCCCTCAGCCTCTCATCTCTTATCTCCCTCAGCCTCTCATCTCTTATCTCCCTCAGCCTCTCATCTCTTAACTCTCTCAACCTCTCATCTCTTATCTCCCTCAGCCTCTATCTCCCCTCAGCCTGTCATCTATCTCCCCTCAGCCTCTCATCTCTTATCTCCCTCAGCCTCTATCTCCCCTCAGCCTGTCATCTATCTCCCCTCAGCCTCTCATCTCTTATCTCCCTCAGCATCTCATCTCTTATCTCCCTCAGCCTCTCATCTATCTCCCCTCAACCTCTCATCTCTCTCTTTGCATCTCATCTATCTCCAACATTCTTTCATCTACTATCTCCATCTTCCTCTTATCTTATCTCCCTCATCTCCCTCAACCTCTCACTCCCTCAGCTTCTCAGCCTCTCATACTCTCTCATCTCCAAATACTAGATATAAGTATTGTTTAATAATGAAATGTTTATAATTGAAAAATCGAGTATTTTTTTCTCAAACAGATCATTAAAGGGATAGAAAGACGACAGAATTGCCTGATAGAAAGTCCAACTGGTAGTGGTAAAAGTTTAGCTCTTCTGTGCTCCACCCTGGCCTGGCAGTCTGCAGAGAAAGGTCAACTTTTTGTGTGTAACCAGTCAATGTTTAGGGTAAAGCCATGTGTTGAATTGAATGATTGTTTCAACTAACGTGACTGGATAAAATACGAGATACAGATTAATAAGCACGATGAATTAACAGGGCTCAAGATAATAGCAACTGTGACTTGCCGTGCATGTCGTGAGAGGTGATTAAGGAAATTTGTGTAGGAGATTGCTGTTCTATCACAGGAGTCATTTGTGTGGGATGGGGCCACCAAAGTCTCATGTTGTAAAGAGAGCCATAACTTTTGTTTTGTATTGTTAAGAGAGCCATAACTTTTGTTTTGTCAAGTGAACTATAACTTTTGTATTGTCAAGAGAGCCATAACTTTTTTATTGTCAAGAGAGCCATAACTTTTTGTTTTTTATTGTCAAGAGAGCCATAACTTTTGTTTTGTATTGTTAAGAGAGCCATAACTTTTGTTTTGTCAAGTGAACTATAACTTTTGTATTGTCAAGAGAGCCATAACGTTTGTATTGTCAAGAGAGCCATAACTTTTTTATTGTCAAGAGAGCCATAACTTTTTGTTTTTTATTGTCAAGAGAGCCATAACTTGTTTTGTATTGTCAAGAGAGCCATAACTTTTATTTTGTATTGTCAAGAGAGCCATAACTTTTGTTTTGTATTGTTAAGAGAGCCATAACTTTTGTTTTTTATTGTCAGTAGAGCCATAACTTTTGTTTTGTATTGTCAAGAGAGCCATAACTTTTGTTTTGTATTGTCAAGAGAGCCATAACTTTTGTTTTGTATTATTAAGAGAACCATAACTTTTGTTTTGTATTATCAAGAGAACCATAACTTTTGTATTGTCAAGAGAGCCATAACTTTTGTACTGTCAAGAGAGCCATAACTTTTGTATTGTCAAGAGAGCCATAACTTTTGTTTTGTATTGTCAAGAGAGTCATAACTTTTGTATTGTCAAGAAAGCCATAACTTTTGTTTTGTATTGTCAAGAAAGCCATAACTTTTGTTTTGTATTGTCAAGAAAGCCATAACTTTTGTATTGTCAAGATAACCATAACTTTTGTTGTGTGTTATCAAGAAAACCATAACTTTTGTATTGTCAAGAGAACCATAACGTTTGTTTTGTGTTATCAAGTGAACCATAACTTTTGTTTTGTGTTATCAAGTGAACCATAACTTTTGTTTTGTGTTATCAAGAGAACCATAAATTTTGTTTTGTTAAGAGAACCATAACTTTTGTTTTATGTTATCAAGAAAACCATAACTTTTGTATTGTGAAGAGAACCATAACTTTTGATTTGTGTTTTCAAGAGAACCATAACTTTTGTTTTGTGTTATCAAGAAAACCATAACTTTTGTCTTGTGTTGTCAAGAGAACTATAACTTTTGTTTTGTGGGGTCACTACTAAAACTGTGTTCCTTAAATATATATTTTTTGGGTACAATTTACTTTTGCAGTTAAACAAGATTTGGCAGATTCTGAAGAGGGAGAGAAAGGTAAGTGAAAGTTCATAGGAGGAGTCTGTTAGCAATTGTATCAATGTTTGATGACAAATTCACAGAATATTTGAATGTAGGTTTGGGGGTTTGAGGTTGTATCAATGTTTGATGACAGATTCACAGAATATTTGAATGTAGGTTTAGGGGTTTGAAGTTGTGTCAATGTTTGATGACAGATTCACATAATATTTGAATGTAGGTTTAGGGGTTTGAGGTTGTGTCAATGTTTGATGACAGATTCACAGAATATTTGAATGTAGGTTTGGGGGTTTGAGGTTGTATCAATGTTTGATGACAGATTCACATAATATTTGAATGTAGGTTTAGGGGTTTGAGGTTGTGTCAATGTTTGATGACAGATTCACATAATATTTGAATGTAGGTTTAGGGGTTTGAGGTTGTGTCAATGTTTGATGACAAATTAAATGAAAATCTGTGGGTGTCTGGATATGTCGATAGAGATGTCTACAGCTGCAAAGATGTCAAGCATGTTTGACTGTGGTTAACTTTCAGGTTTTGTCTTCAGCACTGGAGCTAGTTCTCACGTATGGCTGACCTACTAGTGATATGATGTTGGATGTGTGTGGCTATTGACACAAATAAAACAGCGACACACAACGCATTTCCATTATCTGTACTACATCCTGCTGGAAATGTAGTAGAACCATTGATTGTCTGACTACAGGACCAGATCCAGTGAGAGTTTCAGAATGAACCCCCAAAATAACATCTGAAAATGTGAATATAGGTTTGCGGTTGTATCAATGTGTGATGATTTATTGATGGGATATGTGAATGTGTTTGTGATATCACACCGAGCAATTGTGCATCCAGACAGTTAAGAAAGGAATCACAAACTACTGAACATATTTATATTGCCTAGAAAATTTCGACAGCCAAAATATTCTGTGTTGATGGCTACAAGCTAAATAGGATATGCTACAAATTTTGGTTTATGATTGATGACAAATTGACGGAAAATGTGAATTGTGTCAATATTAGATGACAAATTGCTGCCAAATATGGATGTGTTGGGTGATTGGCGCAAATAAAACAGTGACTCAACGCATTACCATTCTCTGGACTACATTCTGCTGGAAATCTAGTAGGACTATGGTCTTGCTACAAGAGAGATCCAGCGGGAGTTTAAGAACGCTGAAGAAGAAGATGACAAATTGACATCTTCTTCTTCTGCGTTCATTCTCAAACTCCTGCAGATTAGCAGGATGTAGTCCGGAGAACGGAATGCGTTGTGTCATGGTTTACAGCATTGCTGCGATATCTGCGCCTTTCGGCCTGACACATCCGACTGTGTTGCTATTCTTTGCTTCCCTTTCGGGCCCCGGCAACACACGGGCGATAAATTGACATAGACTGAGAATGTAAGCCTTTAAAATTACAAATACACGGAACATGATTTGTTATTTGATGATTTGTGTCAATGTCTGATGTCAATATAACAATATAGGCCTAACATATAACATAACAACATATTTTTATTATCCAGTGATTGGGGTGCAAAGGGAACGCATTGTTCTAGGCGGACCCAGGGTTAGCAGATAACCAAGATCCCAAATGTACCTCCATGCGGTGCACCCTGGAAACAGAAATACAGCAGCTCGAGCTGATTCTGGCCAAATCATTTGGGGATCGTGTCCGAGAATGTGGAGTTAGCAGATGGAAAGAGATTTGACTGCACAAGAGACAGACAATATCTCCGACACCACCAGCAGCACCACATATAGCGACACTGTCGACATACAGTGAAGCTAGTCAGTCCAGTCTGAACATTGGAGGGGCGGCCAATGTAAAATGCACGTAAAGGTAGATGCATGGCGAGAGACAAATATATTTCATACCGAGTACAATGAAACAATGAAAGGGCAGAACAGCGCTAGAGGGCAGCGCGAACTGCAAATAGAAAATGAAAAGTTCCTAGGAAAGGGGAACTACAAGCTCTGTCAGCTCGAGACGAGCTTCTAGTGACCTGTGTTCCTTACAGGCAGAGACCCAGACCCATTCATTGGCGTTTGGTAAAGCAAGAAGACCTAATCCAACTCTAATGTCGAGCCTCCCTAAACCGGAAATATGCTCGCGAAGAGAAAGGGTTCTGTACCCGATGGGCTTAGGCAAGAAAGGGACAACGATGGTAATCCTGGCCCAACTCTACTGTCAAGGTTTCCTATACCGGAAGTACACTTGCAGAGAGAAAGGGTTCCGTACTCGATGCGCTCAGGCACAAAAGGGACAACGATTTAGCCCTGGCCCAACTCTACTGTCAGGTTTTCCTACACCGGAAATACACTTGAAGAGAGAAAGGGTTCAGTACCTGATGGGCTCAGGCGCTATTGGGACAAGGACGCTCAGCTCGAGAACGCCTTGCTCTCAAACGCGTGGTGTGAGACTCGAACTTGGACAAGGGGTACACGATATCGGTGAATGACACCTCGGCTAAGAGGGCGAAAGAGCCATGGTCCAACTCCTCTGTTGAGTTCTTCCCCTTAAGGAACCAGGCTCACGGATGAGAAACGGTTCAGTACCCAATGGGCACAGACACAGCACGTCCAATTACACGAGGCAAGTTCATAGACAGTGGAACACCTTGTTCGAGTCAGACGAGAGCAAAAAAAATAAATCGTCTGGGCGAAGAGTCGCCACTACGCGTGCCTGGAGACAGATATAGAGGCTGTCACAGGCCAAGGGTAGCCCACCCGAATTGTCAAGGCATGCCGAAATCGGATGTGCTAGGCCTACAAGGTGCATAATGGTGGCACAACGTAATCACGCTCCCGGCAGAAATCGCACGGATATCCGTGATGGTTACAATGGAGCGAACGCAAAACAAACAAACAAACATCTAGTGATTTTGATCATTGTAAAATATTTGAGAAATGTCAGAAAAGCCTGACATTTGTTTTTTTCGAGAAATGTCATTTATCACAACAATAATTTAATGACATTATCTCTTTCTAGCTGTATGTACCTGTGCACACATCAAGGGTTCTGTGTCATCACCAAAAGGTGCTTCAGTGGCAGAGATTGTGGCTGAGAAACAATTTATTGATCATGGTAGCAAGATGTGGGAAACTGACCAGGTAAACTTTGGTAAGTCGTGCTGAAGCGGAAACGTTCTTAAGTGAATGTTGGTTACCATGTGTGTTTATGAGGGTGGCACGGAGCTACAGCTGAGCTGGACATGACCAGAGTGCTGGAGTTGCCTCAGTTCTTCTCAACTGAGACGAACGTCTGTTTTGGCAAGATAGGCTATGGGTTGTTGCAAGCTGCCTGCTTAAGTTATTATTTCATCATTATCATGTGTCAAAGCTGCCTGATCACTGCTAAAGTTATCATTTCATCATCATCATTTGTCAAGAGCTACCTTCTCATTGCCAAAGTTATTATTTCATTATCACATAGGTGTCAATTAGTACAGATTTTCTGTATTTGTATGGATTTACAGTGATGTGTTTCTCATATGTACGTATTGATCGATTATTTAAAAAAAAGAAATTTATATGTTAGCGTATCCTATTCAGGGGATTCTATCTAATCCTGCCACATAGTTAAAGAAAGATACACAGTGGATGACCCAAGCAAAATACCAGCTCGACTCGCAATATATACCCCGTCGAATAGAGGAAATCCTCAAATGGCATTACATTAAGTTGAAGCTTCCTGACTATGTAAGAGGACTCTGAGTATCTGTGCCACTTTGCATAGGAAGTAAGAGCTAGTTGTTCATAACTCCTAGGAATAGTAACAAACAATGTGCGCACTCTGAGTAGACTTTATTCAGTGTGTCTGCATGTGGAAGGTATGAATGTCTCACTAATGGCCTATCATACCAACCATTATGCAACATTCAACTCTGAGTAAGTGACATCCCAATATGGTGAAGTTTTCCTCCTGAGGAAGCCTCACACAACATTTCATCTGTACAATTACGTTTTCCTTTGTGGTGCAACATTGAGAGAATCAAGCAGTGAGTCAGATGAATTCCAACCGTGACCGATCCTAACTGCCAATGTGTACATGTGATCCAACTGTGAACATGTGGCACATGGGGTGTGTTGAAAAGCAGCTGTGTGCAGGATGTGACAATTTCCTTGGAGAGCAGAATCAAGTAAATATGTTAGCCCTGCATAATTGGAGAACTTTTCCATCGATACCAGTGACCATGGTCCAGAATCTGGTTCCTATAGATACCTTACAAGAGGGGATGCTTGGCATTGGAGCTGTATAGATCCAACTTTGCATGTTTCAGAAAGGTAGAAAAACCACAAAATCCCTAGAATTTACTCACTCTGATTGCACACTGCTGTGAGTTAGTCTGTTACACTGCTGTGAGTTAGTCTTCTGGGTATGAAATAAAGCTCAGGAGATACCACCCCCATTACACATAGGATGTAAGAGCTAATTGCTCATAATTTCTGGGAATCGAAACCACAATAATCCAGTGTATATTTCAATAACACTTTTTGTGTATCTCGTTTCAGATTCTCAGCTGAATAATGATGATGATGATTTTAAAAGTGTTGGCAATAGCTTCAAACTATGCGTGAGTAAAGGTTCTGGTATGTCTGTCAGATGATTGAATGTCTGAAGTGTCTTATAGATGCATGCATGTCTTAACCTTCACCAAGCCTATATCAACCCCGGCCGCCGAAAAACAAAATGGCGGCGCGCGCTGTTGGCGGCCCGTCCCACCCAACGAGAATATCGTGAGATTTACACGTACCACAGTCCGTGCACATAGCTGGGGACATGCGCAATCGAAGCCGGTACATCCCCCACTTCCGAAATGATCGTTTTTGAGAATGGCTAGCAATTCGTAAAAGTTTAAGAGCAATTAATCTGACCACATCTGCACACCGGTACGATGCAATGATGGTGGATCGGTTTTATAGACCTTTATTTCATCGTATTTCGAATAAAATAACATTGAATCGTGGCTTGAATCATGAATTATTAGGTTATTTAGTTTCACAGCAGTGAATATACAGAATGCCGTATTGGTTTGGGGACTTGTACGTTTGATATCGAATATTTTGAAGTGGCAGAAAAAATAACTCTAGGCCTAAGCTCAAAGAACGATTTTACTGCAAATCTACAAGTTTTATACAGTTCCCCCGGCTATATTTTGATAATTTCGCAGTGAAAGAACATAAATACAACAGATTTGCGTGATTTAGTTGACAGTGTTGCCAAGGAATTCGATATGTAAGGTAAGTTATTTTTTTTTCTTATTTTTTTCCTCTTTATTTGTTATAAAATATATGTTTTTTGTGAAAAACGTCTTTACCACTTTCTCATACGTCTGGTATCACACACACACGTACATAAATTACACCAATATATGCATAATTCAATTCTTTATTTATATGTGCAAATATTATTTAAATATCTCTAACAACCAAAAAATTATCACATTTTCAAAACAGTCACCATCAATAACGCAAATTTTCAAAAAAGAATCCGGTGGCAGGGAGACGTTTCGTATTTTTTTAATCTGGCTTGCTAAAGGTTAAAGTAGATATAGACTTTTTTTTTACTTTCATTCAACCAGATCTCTCTTATAGCAGGACAATAGTCCTACAAGATTTCCAACAGGATGTAGTCCAGAGAATGGAAATGTACTATGTCTGCATTTTATTTTTGCCAATGGCCCGACACATCCGATTTCGGTGTTGATAACTAATACATTCATCGAACTGTAGACGGCTGTAACTATATCGATAGTATAGTCGGCCAGCTGTAAAAGAGAAGCAGTTCCTATACCCATTCACTAGTCACCACGGTCAGAACTAACCACAGTCACGGATGCTTGACCCGTTGTCGCTATCTTGCGTCTCTTATTGTCACACCCATGAGGAGCCTCTTAATATGTGTTTGTCATCTAATTGAAAACAAAGTGGGCATCAATTTTTATAACTATTGTTGATAATAGCAATATAAGGAGTAATAATTGTGAAGATTTCGAACCCCAGTCATGAGCAGACTGCAAATATGCACTGACATCCTCAGAACCACAAAAAGACCGCAAATATGCAAGACTAAGCCTGAGAGCCACAAAAAGACCGCAAATATGCAAGACCAAACCCCAGAGCGACAATCATCTCTTGATTTGAGAATCAACGCTGAAGAAGAGGGATATTCATCTATCTGTCATTTCCACCCGTGCTGTTAAGCGTCGTGGGGGAAAATTGAAGTTGTCTCTTTTTGGCCATTTGGGTCACACTGACCATGGTCAGCCCGTGTCTCTTTAAGGTTTCTTTGATTGTCTCTGCCCAGGAATATACAACCAGAAAATCAAGATAAATGTTTTATCATGCTATACAAATTCTTTTGTTACATGTAAGGTGACATTGTGAACCTATCATGCCGTACGAATTATTTTGTTACATGTAAGGTGACATTGTGAACCTCTATGTGTATCATGCCGTACGAATTCTTTTGTTACATGTAAGGTGACATCGTGAACCTATCATGCCGTACGAATTCTTTTGTTACATGTAAGGTGACATTGTGAACCTCTATGTGTATCATGCCGTACGAATTCTTTTGTTACATGTAAGGTGACATTGTGAACTTCTTTTTATCAATTTTTTTATTAAGAATGTTTTCTATTTTTTATAAAATAAAAATATCTGTCAAAGTATATCATTCTATTGACTGATGTCAGAATATCATTTGTCTTCGTGACACGTCAGAGGCAACTCTCCCTCCAACACAGCCATTCCTTAGAGACAGCAAACATGTGTTTGAGTGTCAACTGTTACTCAACTGACGGGGACCTACCGTTAAATTCCGTGTATAACCCGAGAATTTTTGGACAATAAACAGAGATGGCTTCATACTCCTAGGCTTATTTTCGAGAGTAAGATCAAATTAAAAAAAAATTACGCCCAAATCACAGTAACAATGGAGAAAAACACTTTAAAAAAAATTACAGTCACATGTCCCGATATATTAAGCCAGGATAAAATGACTAGGGCTCACCAGCAATCTAGAGCGTACTTACCATAATGCTAGGCCTCTAATTACATTAATTTCTATATATCATACAATATTTCCTTCGAAATCTCCGATATTTCTTGATAAAAACTCACTTACTAGGTCTATATCGTTATTTCCAACACGCCGCCATTTTTTTAGCAAAATTTCCCGGAAATGCTATTTTTAGCAATGGGTATTACCGGTTTTTTTTACCGTTTATAGTACATATATTTCTATCATAAAGGTTTCAATTGATCATCGAAATTGGTCAGAAAAGTATACCAGTATCTGATGTTATTTATTAACTACAGTAAAGTGTAGGTACCGTAGTTACCGGGTGCATATAATGTTTGTGATAACAAATGACATCTATATAACGGTAACTGGCGTTTATAGTCTAGCCTTACTGGGTAGTGTTTAATAGTAACAGACTAAATTATAGGAGGTTTGGCTTGCGTACAGCAAAATGTTTAAACACAATTATCTGTAGTGTAGACACAAAAACAGAACACAGAATAACATCAAATATCGATAAAATTTAGGAAAAACTTACCGGTGCCAGTCGAAACAGTCATTGAAATCCTTCGAAGTCTGAATCACTGTCTGAAGTCTGAAATAACTCATGAATGTCATCATCTGTCATGGAAACATCAGGGTGGATATCATCAGTCTCTGGTACATTGTCGTCGTCGGCATCGTCCTCAAAGATAGCGTCGTCCTCACTTCCATCCATTGCGTTACTTATTGAACACTTTTTGAAAGATCTGATGATCATTTCGGATGAAATATCAGACCACGATTCTTTGACCCACGTAACGATTGTGGTGATGTCAACTTTTTTAATGTTACCACCCTTCGTCACTGCTAAATCAGATGATGCCATCCAGTCATTCCATTTTGCTCGGAGTCTGTCCTTGAATGGTTTGTTCAGGCAGACATCTAGTGGCTGTAAGAGGGATGTAAGTCCCCCAGGAATGACGGAAACAGACAACCCCATCTCACGGCATCGTTGTACCACTTTCTCTGTGAGATGCGCCCTAAATGAATCCCAGACTAGCATGGATGGTTTTTTTTAAAGCGGCCCCCTTCCTCTGCCCCCACACTTTATCCAGCCATTCCAGAGTACCACTTTCGTCCATCCAACCTTTCGTGTGAGCACGCACAAATACGCCACTTGGGAATTTAATACCCTTAGGCAGAGTCTTGCGTTTAAATATAATCACGGGGGGCAAACGTGACCCATCTGCCATGCAAGCTAACACAACAGTGAATCGAGTTTTTTCATGCCCAGTTGTCTTTACAAAAACTGTCTTCGCACCTTTGCATTCAACGGTGCGATTAGAAGGCATATCAAAGCAGACAGGTGTCTCGTCCATGTTTCCTATTTGAGATAGATCGTAGTTAAATCTCTTCCTCAGGTTGATAGTGAAACGTTGAAACAAATCAATTTTTGTTTCTAGCTCCTTCGGCAACTGTGATGTCTGCGACACAAGTGATGTCTGTTCATTAAGCGATTGCACCATCCCATTGACGCAACGAAGTCCTCAGATTTGTTATTCTGGAATGCAGGATCTTTCAATATCGAGAGCGCCCTGATTCGAATATTGGTGCGGGTTATAATTAATCCGTTCTGTCTAGACTCCATTATCCATTCTGATAATTTCTTCTCCAGCGCAGGGAATGAAGCTGTACGGCCACGTGATGCTCTCTTTGATCTTGGCATCAAAGACAATTCTTCCTTTTTTTTCCTCCATTCTCGCACTTGCTTTTCATTCACAATGAAGTGGCGGGAAGCCATGGAATTGTTGGACTTCTCCGCAAAAGCGATAACATCCAACTTAAAACCAGCAGTATACGATGTTCGTTTCTGTCCAGGCATCCTTCTTATAAAACACAAATAAAATCAATGACAATAAAAATGTATGAACTGGAAGCTAAACTACTTGTGCAGTATTCTTGGCTAGCTAAGTCAGCCTTGTATTCTATTAATTAGTCCAGCCCACTGAGGCCGCAGATGGCCTACTGGCCCTACCCATTTCAATCGGCTCAACCAATCCAAGTTTCCCTCACATTATGTGATGCCATTCAGATAAGTGACTAAATGCAATCTTTCTTTATAGAAGATTTGAAACGAGGTTCCAAATCACAACACATCATAGGCATTTTGTAGTAAAATTGCGCCGTAATTGATTCCCTCCCCCAACCACTGTACATTTAGTGGAAGACGAGATCAATTTCACAATCCTCTGTTATGTTTATTTTATTACCGTATTCTCCCCACACGGTAAACATAACCAGGAACAAAGTTCAAACTCTTCTGTATCTTATAAAAACAAACGTGATCTCGCTGTCTTGCCTTTCATCATTTCCCACTTAAACGTCACTGTCAGAAGCCGCTGACATAATAGTTACGTAGTAATTACTATTCACTAGGGCTGTTCCGCGTCATAACGCCCAGACACCCAACACAGACAATTCATTCAGGAAAAACTTTGTTCCCCAAAGTCTCGCCACCTCATAAACCATCTATAGTCATGGATAGGGAAGTCAGCCTACCGGGTATTCATTATTTTCGGATATATTGATCCAGAATACAGTAGCCACCGGGGTTTCATTCCTTGATTCATTCAAGTTACGTGAGTGAAGCAAATGAAAGGAATGCTATTTTCTTAGAGTTGCAAAAGTTTGTGTTAATTTCCATTTAGCATGTCGGTTCTTTCTTATGATGATGAAGTTCATTATTGCCGGCTTTGTTAAGTTGGGGATGTCGGTCTATAGTCGGACTTTCGACTTTCTCCACTTTTGGGAAGGGATAGTTAGGTTATCGGCCTACAATCGGATGGGTTTATATTCAGAATTTAACGGTATACTTTTATCAAAATGACTATGGGCTGTCAAGAGCTAAAGTGATTATTTCATCATCATCATGTGTTAGAGCTACCTGCTCACTGCTAAAGTAATTATTTCATCATCATCATGTTGTAGGACAACTTGTTCAACAATCTGTGATCAATAAGTTACTAATGCCACTATCAATGATGTTTTCTAGCATAAACTTAAAGACCCAAAGAAGCATATCAGTATTGCATATGAAAGTGACCAAGAAATGACCAGACCAGCACAAAGCCATCTGGATGCAGTTTCATCATCCGATACGGATAAAGTAGTGCCTGCTGTTTGTACATGTGATGGTGTCAGAACTGAACGGAGACCCAAAGCAAAGTATGCCATATTGATTTTTATTTCTTCTATTTACTTTTTATCTTTCCACAGGTTTTCCTGTCCTGCTGTAGAATATTTTGAAATCATAAAATAAAATGAAGGCTTTTTTAGCTTACCGGAAATAATGCCAGGGAATGTAGAAATTGTGCAATAAAAAGGCAAATCTTGAAATATATAAACTCCATAAGATTTGACAGAGTACTGTATATTTTTGTTCTGTATCAGACTTGACTGAATATATTTTTGTGCTGTATAAGACTTGACTGAATATATTTTTGTACTGTATAAGACTTGACTGAATATATTTTTGTGCTGTATAAGACTTGACTGAATATATTTTTGTGCTGTATAAGACTTGACTGAATATATTTTTGTGCTGTATAAGACTTGACTGAATATATTTTTGTACTGTATCAGACTTGACTGAATATATTTTTGTACTGTATCAGACTTGACTGAATATGTTTTTGTACTGTATCAGACTTGACTGAATATATTTTTGTACTGTATAAGACTTGACTGAATATATTTTTGTACTGTATCAGACTTTACAGTGAGTATAATTTTATGTTGTATCGGATTTACATTGACACTGTAAATTTAGTATAAAAATAAAGTATATTTTTGTGCTATCAGATTTACATTGACAGAAAGTATATTTTTTTGTCATAGATTTACATTGACAGAAAATATATTTTTTGTGTCATAGATTTACATTGACAGAAAGTATATTTTTGTGTCATATATTTACATTGACAGAAAATATATTTTTGTGTCATAGATTTACATTGACAGAAAGTATATTTTTTGTGTCATAGATTTACATTGACAGAAAGTATATTTTTGTGTCATAGATTTACAGTGACAGAAAATATATTTTTGTGTCATAGATTTACATTGACAGAAAGTATATTTTTTGTGTCATAGATTTACATTGACAGAAAGTATATTTTTGTGTCATAGATTTACATTGACAGAAAATATATTTTTGTGCGCTTGCTATATCATTGACAGGATACCTAAGATCTATTTTGGCACACGGACTCATAAACAAGTGGCTCAAATCATCAGAGAATTACGAAAAACTGGCTACAGTGGTGTCAGGTTAGTTATCTTTTTCATGGCAGTAGGAATAGCTTTCTTATTTCTGGTGATTTCCTCAACATTATTATATCTCGTTTTATATGTTGTCTTTGGTTCTTGAAACGCAACTAACATCACAGCACTAGGGGCATTTCCATAAGTTCTCTGCTCATCAGCCATCTATGAGTTAGTTAGTTAGTTGGATCATCGTCACTGCACTCCGGACAAGTTCATAGGTGCTGAGATCTCTCCTTGAGTGTAGCCGCCATTACACGTTGACTGACGGTCACAGTACTCCATTGATTTACCATCATTCTTTCTCATCCACAAAACCGCTCCTTTCTAGCAACACCACATTTCAAACGAAGCTCCCTTATTCTAGTCATGGAACAAGAGTCATTGTCACTTGTACAGTAATTTCTTAGTGCATTTTCCAGTAGGGCGCTCAAAATATCTGCCCAATCCATTGCTCCACCAACAGCCATAGTAGCAGCTTGTGTGGCCAACCTATCTGCTCTCTCATTACCCTGGACTCCTGCATGTCCCGGCACAAAAATAAAGGTAACTTTATGCACACCGGAATTCTTCACCGCATCCAGCCACTGTTCCCAAATGTACCCTGCCTGAACTTTCACAATCATGCTCATCAACTCACTGAGTATGCAGATAGTCTGCGAGCAATCCCTGTTCACAGCTAAAGTTATTACTTCATCATCATCTAGTTTATATCATGGTTCGTGACTTGCAACTATACGTTGATATCCATCTCGTCTTGCATATGTAAAGCATGTGTCCAACTTTGTACGCAGAATGACAGTACTAGGCAGCAGGGAGCATACATGCATACATCCACAAGTGTCTCGTGGGAAGAACAAAACAGAAGCCTGTAAGGAGCTTCTTAATGTAAGTAGAACAAAACAGAAGCCTGTAAGGAGCTTCTTAACTCTTTCAGGACTTGATTATGTTTAGGTTTGGACCAAATTAATTTGATAAAATGTCCTTATATGTCTTTCTTATTGTATCACTTGACATACTAATATTGATAAATAGTGTATGTGTAATATATCATTGGAAAGGGGAATGGATACAGAATATGAATATATAAGTACATTAATGGTATGTGATTACTTCAAAAGGTTAGAGTTAGCCTTGTGAAGTAATAAAATATCAAATCAAAGCCAGTATACTGGCGATTGGTCCTGTAGACCCATAGTATAAAGCCAGTATACTGGCGATTGGTCCGGAAAGAGTTAATGTAAGTTGCTGTGGAATGTTTAATGTTGCTTTACCAAGTATTGGTGAGAGGGAACTGGTAACATTTATGAGTGGTCGATTGTGAGGGAACGATTTATAATTATAAGAAATTTAGTGTCATTATTGAAGGAACTATTGTAAGAACTATTTATACTTATATCTAATATTGTGTCAATTTTAGGGAACTAATGTTAATTTTGAAAGCTATTTATAATTATTATAATTATAGTGGTTTAGCGCCATTTAAGACTATTATTATCCCTGTGCTACCAGTGCCAAACCTGGACAATGGTAGCGCATGAAAACTAGTAACAACAGAAATGGCGTGTCTATGAAGAATGGTTAGAGCATCATTAAGAGATGAATTAGAAACGATAATATCAGACAGATAACCAATAACAATACCAGTATTAGAATACATCAAGAGACAACAGATTAAGTGGTTTTAACACGCTTCCAGACTACCGACAGGTAATATGCCACAAATAACACAGAAATGAAAGAGTTGCGGGAACAAGCCTACAAACAGCACACAGGTAGGCCATCTCCAGAGAACTCTTCTACCCCATATGTTGCGAGGCACAAAAGGGTCACAGCATATAGAGTGTAATTTTTAGGAAACTAATGTTCATTTTGAAAGCTTTATAATTATAAAGTTAAGTGTAATTTTTTAGGGAACTAATATTTTTTATGAAAGAACTATTTATTGTTATAGAAGATTTCATGTCATTTGTGAGGAACTAATATTAATTTTGAGGAATTTATATCGTGGGGGAGCTAATAGCAATTTCAAGATTTTATGAGTGCGTTTAGTGAAACGTGTTTCATGTTTAACTGTGTGTAAGGATCTAATGTCAAATGTGAGTGAACTAAAACTTGTGATAGTTGCGGAAATTATAGATTCATACACAGCTATATAACATAAATAAGCTGCTGAAAGTATACACAGCTGCAGAACATAAACACAGCTATAGAACATAAACACAGCTACTGAAGATTGTTTACAGAAAAACAATTTATTGACATTGATGTTGTCTACCATGCTCCCAACAGGGTCAAGGCTGCCATTTCAAAGATTCTACTTGTCGCTTAACATCACAAAATGTGATTAAGAATGCAGGTCTTTCCACAGCCTGGGACTTGGAGGATATGGTCAACTTCTGCAAAACAAAACGGGTCAGTCATTCTCCTTAGTAAATTTGGACACCTTAGTATTTGGTTGTTTTTTAATTACTAAAGATGTAAAGCTTACCAGGCATAAAAGATTATATTTTTTTTGGCTTCTTGTGGGGTTTATATCTGGCCATTAATTTGAATGAGCAGAAGATTTGAGCCACGTCTGTTCTTTCTTTTTCTGCATTAGACCCCTTTATGCCTTTCAGCCTCAGGGGTAGTAGAGTTCTCTGGTGACTGCCGTTTTATGTGCTTCATATATGTTTGTTTTCATTGATTCTTTTATGTCTGTAGTCCACCTTGTGCAAGGTCTGTCCCTGCTTTGTATCCATCGTGTCGGTATAGTAATGCTTTTTGAGGAGCAACTGTCTATGGTAGTCTGGAAGCATGTGAGAACCACTTCTGATGTAATCCAGGATTGGCATTGTGTTTGTTAGTCTTGTGATGTTTTCGTTTCTGATTGTCTCTTGTTGTTACTCCGAAGATTCTACACAGACAAGTCATTTCTGTTGTAATAAGTTTTCTTTTGTTGTTAGTGTCCACATTTGACATTGTAGCATAGTGATGGTATGATGGTCGTTTAACATGATTGACAAATTATTTGCTCTAATTGTATAGTTACCACAGCCATCGGGTCTCTGCAAGGTCTGTCCTGCAAACAATATTTACCACGGCCATCGGTCCCCTACCAGGTCTTTCCTGCAAACTATTTACCATAGCCATTGGACCTCTACCAGGTCTGTCCTGCAAGCAGTATCATTTTGTGTCACAAGACAAACATTGTAATCATCTAGGAATAGATAAGTAAAACTTTCAAAACTTTTTTTTTTCAGGCATGTCCATACTTCTTGTCTCGTGGACTAAAGGATGAATCTGACCTAATTATCTGCCCATACAACTACCTGGTTGATCCCATAGTTCGAGATGCTGTAAGTTCATGACCTCTTAGAAGTGAATCACTAAGTAGTTTATTGTTTGTTCATCTGACTGTTTGTATAATTGTAACTGAAAAGGGGGGGGGGGAGAGATATGTAACCATGGAGTATATTTAGTGAGATAATATGTACATTATTAGTCTGGTACGGTGAAGAGTGCATTTGGTGGTATATGGAGTACACTGATGATCTGTGGTGAAGTGCAGAGTACATTGGTAGTCTTTGGTGAAGTGCAGAGTACATTGGTAGTCTTTGGTGAAGTGCAGAGTACATTGGTAGTCTTTGGTGAAGTGCAGAGTACATTGGTAGTCTTTGGTGAAGTGCAGAGTACATTAGTAGTTTTTGGTGAGGTGCAAAGTACATTAGTAGTTTTTGATGATGTGCAAAGTATATTAGAAGTTTTTGGTGAGATGCAAAGTACATTTGTTTTTGGTGATGTGCAAAGTATATTAGCAGTTTTTGGTGATGTGCAAAGTACATTAGTAGTTTTTGGTGAGGTGCAAAGGATATTGGTGATCTTTGGTGAGGTGCAAAGTACATTAGTAGTTTTTGGTGAGGTGCAAAGTACATTAGTAGTTTTTGGTTATGTGCAAAGTACATTAGTAGTTTTTGGTGAGGTGCAAAGTACATTAGTAGTTTTTGGTTATGTGCAAAGTACATTAGTAGTTTTTGGTTATGTGCAAAGTACATTAGTAGTTTTTGGTGAGGTGCAAAGTACATTAGTAGTTTTTGGTGAGGTGCAAAGGATATTGGTGATCTTTGGTGAGGTGCAAAGTACATTAGTAGTTTTTGGTGAGGTGCAAAGTACATTAGTAGTTTTTGGTTATGTGCAAAGTACATTAGCAGTTTTTGGTGATGTGCAAAGTACATTAGTAGTTTTTGGTGAGGTGCAAAGTACATTAGTAGTTTTTGGTGAGGTGCAAAGGATATTGGTGATCTTTGGTGAGGTGCAAAGTACATTAGTAGTTTTTGGTGAGGTGCAAAGTACATTAGTAGTTTTTGGTTATGTGCAAAGTACATTAGTAGTTTTTGGTGAGGTGCAAAGTACATTAGTAGTTTTTGGTGAGGTGCAAAGTATATTAGAAGTTTTTGGTGAGATGCAAAGTACATTAGTAGTTTTTGGTGATGTGCAAAGTATATTAGTAGTTTTTGGTGATGTGCAAAGTATATTAGAAGTTTTTGGTGAGATGCAAAGTACATTAGTTTTTGGTGAGGTGCAAAGGATATTGGTGATCTTTGGTGAGGTGCAAAGTACATTAGTAGTTTTTGGTGAGATGCAAAGTACATTAGTAGTTTTTGGTGAGGTGCAAAGTACATTAGTAGTTTTTGGTGAGGTGCAAAGTACATTAGTAGTTTTTGGTGAGGTGCAAAGTACATTAGTAGTTTTTGGTGAGGTGCAAAGTACATTAGTAGTCTTTGGTGAGGTGCAAAGTACATTGGTAGTCTGCTAACATAGTGGGTATGGTGATATATCTAACCATATATATCTATCCTATCCTGTAATATATCTATTACAGTTTCATTTTGGTAAGTACTTTTGGTTTCACATGGATTTGATCAACTACTTTCTTCACCATTAGATGCAGATCAGTTTGAAAGGTCACATTGTCATCCTGGATGAAGCTCATAACATTGAGGATTCTGCAAGGGAAGCTGCTAGCCAGAGTCTGACACAAGAGAACATTCTTAAGGCCATCAAGGATATTGAATCACTAAGTAAGTATTATCTTAGAAGTCACACCAAGACCAACTCCGTGAAGTGGAGATGGAGCTTAGCCCAGCCAACAGAGATTGGAAACTAAGATTTATCGAGACATCCCTGACATCAAGCAGTATCTCAGTCCTGCCCAGCAATCACTGGTGCTGAAGTCGGAGGTACCAGGCAGTGATGCACACAAGGAATCATGCAGCATGACTAGATAACATGTTTTCACGACAAAAACAAAATCTTAGTAATTGGAAAATCTTATCGGTATGAGCTTATGAAATGTTATATTTGGTAGAGTATGTTGTATATGTTTTGACAGGCAATTTTAATAGTTTATAGTTGGTAACACGTCAGGTATCTTTGTGGCGTATGGATAAGATATTTGTTTTGTGGTAATGAAGTCATGGGTTTGATGCTGGACAGTGATATCTTGTTTCAGTCAGTAAGTTCCTCTTTTTCCAAGTTTGGCACTTAGAGTGGATGTCATAGTTCTCCATGCTTGTCAGTCAGTTGCTAGGGGTTGCAGGTCTTGTGCATTTATGCCCGTTGATTTTAATTCATTCATAAATGTTCTTTTGAGCGTTGTTTTTGGTCTTCCCTGTTTTCTTTCCCCGTCTAGTGTCCGTCCACATGAAGGCTTGTCGTGGAATTCTGTATTCCTTCATTTTAAGTACGTGGCAGATGTATGGCCAGCGCCGTTTTCTTATTGTGTTCATCACGTATTCTTGTTTTGTCTCCTCTCTTAGTATGTCGTTTGATTTGAAGTCTTTCCAATTAGCATTTGTGATTTTTCTGAGGCATCTATTCTCAAAGGCAACTAACTTCTTATCCATTATTGCGGTAGATTTCCAACTTTCACATCCATATGTCAATGATGAAATCACACTTGCATTGCATAGTCACAGTTTTTATGTGTTTACTGGCGATCTTCGATCTCCAGATGTTTGAGAGTTTGTTAAAGACGTTGCAGGCGAGAGCGATTTGAGTCTAGATTTCTGAGTTTGTATCCCCGTCTGCTATCTTGCTTCCCAAATATACGAAATTTGAAACGTTGTCTAGTATATTATCATCTAGTTTAATTGATTCTGTCAGGCCAGTAAAGTTCATGATTTTCATGACATCTTGTTTACAAGAACATTTTTCAGAGACATTTTCTGAAAGTTAATGTAATCTTTGGATATTTTATGACAATGTTATCTTTGGATATTTAACAAAAGTTAATGTCATCTTTAGATATTTAACAAAAGTTAATGTCATCTTTGAATGTTTAATGACAGCTAATGTCATCTTTGAATGTTTAATGACAGCTAATGTCATCTTTGAATGTTTAATGACAGCTAATGTCATCTTTGAATGTTTAATGACAGTTAATGTCATCTTTAAATATTTAGTGAAAGTTAATATCATCTTTGCATATTTAATGAAAGTTTATGTCATCTCTGGATGTTTAATTAAAGTTAATGTCATCTTTGTTTGATTCTAGTGGAGGAAAATATCAACTTAGCTGACCACTCAAAACTCAGGAGCATGGTAAGTGACATTACATGTCTGTCTCATTCTCTCAATCTTTTAGTTATAAATTGAAGTATCCGTTATAAACTGAAGTATTCAACTTTATAAATCAGTATCCATCGTAAACTGAATTATAAATCAAAGTACTAGTTATAAACTGAAACATCAGCCATAAACTGAAGAATCAATTATAAACTGAATTATCTATTATAAACCAGCTGAAGACAAATGTGTCCGGCCATAGGCATAAATAAAATGGCTACACAATGTATTCCCATTCTCTGCACTACATTCTAGTGGAAATCTAGTATGACCCTTGTTCTGCTACAAGAGAGATCCAGCTGGAATTTCGGAATGAACTCTGAAGAAGATCTTTTGTAAACAGAATGATCAATTATAAGCTGAAGCATTTATTATAAACTGGAAAGATAAGAGAACATTTAAGAAAGGAGAGATGGAAGACGATACAGAAATTTGAAAAAATGAGAGTAGGAAAATGAAGAAGAGTGGACAAAGATGATATATTTTAAAGTATTTTCTCATTTCCTTCCAGCTCAAGAACCTTAACACATTCATAGATAGTAATAAGAATAAGTTAGAGTTGAGGGACTTTGATAGATCTTACATGATCTGGACAGGGTTCAACATCGTAGCTCAGATGGAGACACTTCAGCTTGGTCCAAAACAGTTCCCAGAATATAAGGTAAGTATATATATTTGTGTGTGTTTCTTGTCACTGTTTTATGTTCTGTGTTTATCCTGGTCATTTCTATTTTATTATTTTAATATGAAGCCTAATGTACACACAGAACTGAGACTTACAGAGTGGCAGTATGGACAATGTTTTCTAACAAATTTATGTGTCACGCAGTAGAAGTAATATGTATAGGTAGAAAACCCAATACAATCAACATAAAGTTACATAATTAATTAATGAAACAAGTTGAGATGCAATGGTCTTGGGAGCATTTTTTACAAGCGACGGATAAATGGACAGAAAGATCGTGATGAAATAAAACATTCCACTATGTAAATTATAAACTCATACCATCTTGAAATACAAATCTATCTCGATGGAAACCAAAAGGCACATTAATTTCAATCTTCATGCCAGCATTGTGTTATCAATGTCAGACATGGATACAAAGGAACAAGAGCGAAAGCTTACTACGTGTGAAATGAGATGTCTAAGAAAAGCAGCAAACAGAACAAGAAGAGATCATGTGGAGATTACAAGAACTGTTGGAACAACATCAGTAGTCAAATATATGGAAAAACAGAGATTGAAATGCTTGAGCCGATTAATGAGAATGAACCTGTATTGGCCAGCAGCAAGAGCATAAAACATGAGAATAGAAATGCCAAGAGGCAGAGGAAGATAAAAAAAGAAGGTGGATTGAAGAAGTTACCAACATCCTGAGACATCACAATATTGATGCATATCAAACATGCCATTTTCTGAAAACCGATTGTCATTCAATCCTGCGACACCTCACAGCAGGCATTCTCAACCAAAGGTTCACAAGTACTGTGTGTTCTCATAAGGACATGTGCTAGCACCATATGAGTTAAAAAGTGCTCATAAACACTAATGAATATGTGTGTGCAATGCTCGCTGTTTGAAAAGGTTCAGAACCCCTGCTGTACAGCAGTAACAGTCTAAAATTACAACTTTCTGTGATCAATTTCTATGCATCTAATCCAGTATTGTTCATGTGTAGATTAGTTTCATTCTATGCATCTAATCCAATATTGTTCATGTGTAGATTAGTTTCATTCTATGCATCTAATCCAATATTGTTCATGTGTAGATTAGTTTCATTCTATGCATCTAATCCAATATTGTTCATGTGTAGTGCAGCTTGTTTTAGGTCATTATAGGTACCAACAACTTGATTTGCAGAAATGCTTCTGTGGGCCAATTTGTCATTTTGTGAACAGTGAAGTCGAAACAGTCATGTTTGGCACATTTCAATCTGTTGACCAGAAGTGTTTCATTTTTGTCTTTGCTCTGAATGAGATTGTGATTGTTGCACATTTGGTGCATAAATTTCATTGTGTTGGTAGGCATCCTGTTTATAATCTTTTATCACTTTGACAGTGATTTAGTATCTTGTGGTACTTGTCTGAAACCTATTCGGCAGTTTACCTTACCTCCTGTATGTTTGTTTTATTATATACTTTTAATGGCAAAATAATTATGTCTTCATTGTCATCCGATGTTACCAAAAGTCTAAATCTGTACTGTGTGTTATGATAGTTTGTAGAAACAAGCCTTGTTGATATAATGTTAGCTGAGTGTAAAATACTGACATGTGATAGTTTGTAGAAACAAGTCTTGTTGATATAGTTTGCTGAGTGTAAAATACTGACTTTATGATGATTTTAGTAAAAACCAGAGGGAGTATGAGCTAATCTCATGTTTTTACCAACACAAAGTCTGATTGCTATCGAAACACATACCAGTTTGTATTAGTTAATCTCTCTCATGTTTTTACCAACAGAAAGCCCTGGCCGCAGTCAAATCAGATGCAGAGCAGCGAAGAGAAGAGTCACAAAAGTCGGGGCGTGACCTTGAAATGGAGATGAAGTCATCAACACAGACAGTTCTAGAACAAATGTTTCAAATCCTGGACTACCTATACCGATCTGACCTAAAATATGTTGATGATTACAGGTGCTGAGAAATTTATGTGATTATAGCTATAGAGATATATTGAGGAATTTGAAACAAAATGTTACAGAGAAATCCACAGAATACCATGGACCAAATAGATAAAGAATAGGGACATTCTGAGAGAATTGAAAGTAAAAGAAAAATGGCTCAACAGCAAGGTTCTCACTAGAAAATTACAATATTTTGGCCATATCAAATGACGTAACAGTCAAGAAAATACCATAATGAATGGGATGATGCCAGGGCAATGAAAAAAGTGGTAGGCCGTAAAGAAGATGGATGCAAGATATCAAAGAGCAATTGAACATGAAACTCACAGAAGCATGAAGAAGGCTCATGATCTGCAGGAGTTTTGAAAGGGTGTGATGGACGCTAAATCCTGTCCAGGATATGCTACCAGATGAAAATGAGATGTTTGATGATTAAAGGGATACCGTTGTAGCTTTCGTCAAAATGGCTGATGAGAATGAATGTGTTCAATTATGGTTTTCGATTAGAGGTTGTTGCTTCCCGAAAGTAATGGCAACCTACGGAAATATTGTGCCTAGAAATTTCCAATGGATTAACCTAGACAACATTAACGATAGCGTGAATACGTCACAAATTGTTAACAAATCTGACAGAAGAATGATTAGATAGTTGGCCCAGAGTTGTGTGCTGTGCTCCTGGCAGGACTTGGTAATCCTGGGACACTGATGTACTGAAATACTTCCCCTTAAGGATTAAACATTCTTCCATAAACCTCCCTTATACACCCATGCCTTTGAGACAACCTTATATGCATCTGGGTCTCCACTCACACAACAGAGAAGAACATGTGCTTTTATCAGAAGGGCAATAGACAATCAAGAGTCACCTGCTCAAAGCTAAAGGGTTTATTTCATCATCATCAACATAGGTATTGGGATGTTGATGATTACAGGCATTAACTTTTACAACACCATTGGCGCGTATAAAGAAACCATTTTTCAGTTGTACTCCGCTGAACGCTGTGGTAACAGAATTGAGACCATTGCTAAGCAATTTTGTAACTACAATAAAATAAATGTAGTTTACCCTTTTCTTCCAGAAATGAGTGGCAACACTGTACAGTTAATCTGGCTTACTTTCAGGTCAAAGTCGTGTTCAAAAAAGCTAGCAGACGGGATATGTTTTTAAAATGTCAATTACCATGTTACAATCTTCGCACATCCTGTCGGAATGGAAGCCATTTTAGTAAAATTCTAATGGACTGTTTTTATAATCATGTGAAATGACATTTGTTTTCAAAGATATTAGGAACATGTTAGTTTCATTATGAAATGATATTGACAATGTTAGATCTGGACCTCGTGCAGTGAGAATAAACACATTGTTTGTGGAAGCAAAATTTTGTTAGGTCTACTATTGAAGATTGGATTGAAAAGGTAAGAGACACCTAAGTGTTTTATTTATTTCCACAGACGATATTATGAACACATTAGTTTAGTTATGCAATAGTAAAAGAAATAAGAAAGATATAGGTTTTTCTTTAAGGAATCGGTTGGACAGAAACATGCGAGTCAGTCATTTTAAAAAAAGTTTTGAATGTTGTATTTTTTTATCTTCATTAATTAATAGTCGAAAAACAAATCAGGTGCGCAAAGGGAGAATGAGAAGTTATGTAGTTTGTATTCACTATAGTAAAGGTTAAGATTAATTTTGGTGCCCAGTCTCTATCAGCAATCGCAGATATTGTATGCACAACTAATAGTTCCTGTACATATTTGGTTGTGCACTCTCCTCAACACCCTGCTCTCTTTGTGCACAGTTCTATTTTTCATACCCCCTTAATATTCATACTTTCTGCATCCACACTCCCTCCTTCCCCCCCCCCCCCCCTCCCACAAGAGATAACCTGTGAAGTGTACATCTGTTTGAGAACCACTGTCACACATGACCAGATAAACTCTGCATTTTATGGTATTACATAATTTTCCCATGAAAGTCAATGAGCTCACTTGTTATAAGTGTACTTACTGGTCTGATTGTGTTGTTAATTACTTGTATTTATATTTCTCCACAGGGCTTCCTTGTTCCAATCATACAGTTATGCTTCTGCCACAAATGTAAGTTGACTATAGATTTGTGATTGATAAATTACAACTTTTAGTCTGCAGAAAATAGCGCCATCAAAGTCTTCAAAGATGTGGTAAGTGACCACCTGCTAATCTATTTCTATCCACAGATCATGGTTAGATCATCTTGGAGTTTTAAGAAAGCTACATGGATCAGATGTAGCTACGTGGATCAGATATAGCCAAGTAACTGATGCTGGGTTCAGTGTAATCAGCAGAAAATTCAATATTAACGCAAAATACAGTAAAATTTGCAACATAATTCTAGCAGCTGCTAAAAATTATATCCCACAGAAAAAAGTCAAAAAAATATACAGAATATTGGACACAGGAACTGGCTTAAATAAAGAGGGGATAAAGGCTAGAAATAAGGCTGACAAATGCCCTACCACCTAAAATAAAATAGAATACAACAGATGGACAGCACTAGTCAGGTATATCACAAAAATAAAAAATAATAAAAAAAACCGAAGAGAAAAATTTAGGAAACTAAATCTAACAATAGAAGAGAATAAAGCTTGAAGACTTGTCTTGGTGCTTTGTCTATCCTGTGCACATGAGCATTTAAACTTTAGTGACCTGATCTAAGTTTGAAGATGGTTCTCTAGTCTTTCTGTTAAGTTTGTACATTGCATCTGTTGTTGGATCCTATTTCCTTTTGTTTCTGAAAGTAGATTTTTCACAAGTGTATCTAATATATGTTTGTATTTTGTAAGAGTGTAGCTAGTAAGGACATTTAGGTATGTTCATTAACGTCTTCGCACACCAGATATGTCATAGGAGATTTGAGATATGTCCATAGATTCTAAAATCTCTGCTTCAGTATATCTCTCAGTGTCTCCGCTTCAGTAAATCAGAGGGTCTCCGCTTCAGTAAATCTCTCAGGGACCCCACTTCAGTAAATCTCTTAGGGTCTCCACTTCAGTAAATCTCTCAGGGTCCCCGCTTCAGTAAATTTCTCAGGGTCCCCGCTTCAGTAAATCTCTCAGGGTCTCTGCTTCAGTAAATCTTCCGGAAAAAATGTGTTAAAAATATGGATTTATGGAATAATAAGGTAACAGTTAAGCACGTCATCTACTGAGAGTTTACTATTGCATAATAGTTGGTCTGATAGGTCATTAGTGAGACCTTGCATATAATAGTTGGTCTTATAGGTCTTTAGTGAGACCTTCCACATAATAGTTGGTCTAATAGGTCATTAGTCAGACTTTTCACATAATAGTTGGTCTCATAGGTCATTAGTCAGACCTTTCACATACCAACAATTATTAGATAATAAGGAAATTAAAGGCTTATGTTTTCATTTCATAAAGTAGCACCAACTGGCATTCTCTTGTTTTCCAGGATAACATGTGGCTGAACTCAAAAAGTAACAATGGAGGTGAGTACCGTCTGCTAATTAAATCTGCTAAAATTTGCTTTGTGCAGCTTTCCGAGATAATGGTGAGACTTCTGAAAATTACACTTGTAAACAAAATGTGAGACTCTTCGCAGAACAACCATCAAAGAGGATATAACTATGAGTCTTAACAACATACAAGAATCGCACACAGTAGCATCGCTCAAGCTGGAGAGCTCTGGTTTCAGCCGTATGCACAATATACGGCACTGAAGGAACATAATTAAATAGATAGAAACAAGATATGGCCACATTTGTGCATGAATTTCTATTTAGAATTACAAACAAATTTGTGCATGAATTTCTATTCAGAATTACAAACAAATTTGTGCATAAATTTCTATTTAGAATTACAAACAAATTTGTGCATGAATTTCTATTCAGAATTACAAACAAATTTGTGCATAAATTTCTATTTAGAATTACAAACAAATTTGTGCATGAATTTCTATTCAGAATTACAAACAAATTTGTGCATGAATTTCTATTCAGAATTACAAACAAATTTGTGCATGAATTTCTATTTAGAATTACAAACAAATTTGTGCATGAATTTCTATTCAGAATTACAAACAAATTTGTGCATAAATTTCTATTTAGAATTACAAACAAATTTGTGCATAAATTTCTATTTAGAATTACAAACAAATTTGTGCATGAATTTCTATTCAGAATTACAAACAAATTTGTGGATAAATTTCTATTCAGAATTACAAACAAATTTGTGCATGAATTTCTATTCAGAATTACAAACTAATTATTTCTCTGAATATCTTGTTTGGGGAGTGATTTATGAAAATCCTTGTATTTTTTTTCAGGGCGTATGAATATACAAGTAGATACATACACCCTGAATTTTTGGTGCATGAACCCTGGGGTGGTAAGTATACAATTTGATGCGTGGTAATGGTGAGTTTGTTATAGTAAACATACAAATAACATCTAGGTGACACTGTGAATGTTTCAATTATTTTGGTGTCGTTAACTCTAGGATTGCTAAAACTGTTGGAACAGCATCTGTGGTCAAATATTTTGGTGTCGTTAACTTTAGGATTGCTAAAACTGTTGAAACAGCATCTGTGGTCAAATATATTGAAAAACAGAGACTGAAATAATTCGACCTAAATGAAAATGAACTCTTATTGGTCAGCGGCTAGAGCATACAACATGAAAATGGAAGTATAAAGATACAGGGGAAGACCAAGGAGAAAGTGGATTGAAGGAGTTGCAGACATTTTGAGAAGTCACTATATTACTACATATCAAACGACCACATGTGCCATAACCTGAAAACTGTTCATTGTTCAATCCTGCGACACCTTACAGCAAAAGTAATGAAAAGACAATAAATAGAACTCTAGGATATCACCCAGAGTGGAAAGTAAAAGTAGTGTAGTGCTGTTGCTCAGTAAATTTGGGTTTGAATTCACTTGTCACCCGTGGTTTACAAAATGAAAATGTATGTGATTGACTGATTCAACGGGAAATTAATATCTGTTGGAATGTTGAGTACATCACTAACACTATATAGGGTACCTGATGAAACACTAGTAAGGGACTATCCATAAATTTTGTAAACAAAATAGGGGTCTGAAAACATTTGCCAGTTGTTGACAAAAGTTGATGTCAGGAATACTGTTTTTAATACACCAATTAAATTGTTTGTATTAGCAAAAAATTTGTTGGTGTACTTTTCCTGCTTTAAAAAATTTGGGGATACGGTTAAATATTATTATATAATTGTCATGGGAGAGGTGGTCCTTGAATTATTACCAGCTGTTGACAGAGAGGTGGGGGTAAAAAATGGCTAAATTATGTTGAGGTAATTTATGGGCAGACTTTACTGCAGTTTCTGGTCAAGCGAAAGTTAGGCAGCTGAGCACTTTTTAATTAAATCATTTGTGTATCCATGCTGATTATTTCTACATTAACTTTACCATAACTCAGTTACCTGTAAAATGTCTCAATTACCTTTACAGTAACTTAATTATCTTTATCATAACCTGATTACTTTTACATAACTCAATTACCTTTATAATTCAATTGCCGTTACATAACTCAGTTACCTTTACAATAATGTTCAGTTACCTTTACATGACTCAATTACCTTTACATGACTCAATTACCTTTACATAGCTCAATTACCTTTACAGTAACTCAATTACCTTTACATAACTCAATTACCTTACAGTAATTCAATTACCTTACAGTAATTCAATTACCATACAGTAATTCAGTTATATTTACAGTAACTCAATTATCTTTACATCGCTCAATTACCTTTACATTACTCAGTTACCTCTACATAACTCAATTACCTTTACATTACTCAGTTACCTCTACATAACTCAATTACCTTTACATTACTCAGTTACCTCTACATAACTCAATTATCTCTAGATAACTCAATTACCTTTACAATAAATCATCTTAGGGAAGATGCTATTGTGTTAAAGTTAGTCATTTCTAGATTGGGCAGCTATAACTAATCTCTCACAGTGTAAATTTTGCGGGTTTTTTTTCCCAGGCCTTCTCAGACTTCTCCGAGACCCGCAGTATAATCCTGACTAGTGGAACCTTGTCACCGTTGACGTCGTTTGAATCTGAGCTGGGTCTAGAGTTTAAAATTCAACTGGAAACGAATCATGTCATCGAAGACTCTCAGGTTAGTGTTCATTGTTGAGATATTTTATAGTAGTTGAGTTACTCTCAGTTTAAGAGGCTTGTGACAGTTGTTGAGTGTTGTGACAGTTCTCCTGTTGTGGCAGTTGTTGTGTCTGGTAACAGTTGTTGAGCTTTGTGATAGCTGTTGTTTTGTGGCAGTTATTGCATTTTGTGACAGTTGTTGAGTACTGTGGCAGTTGTTGTTTTGTGATGGTTATTCAGTCTCTGTTGAGTCTGGTGACAGTTGTTGAGTCTTTCATGAATGTTGTGACAGTTGTTGAGTCTCTGTTGTGTGTAGTGGTAGTTATAAAGTCTGATGAGTGTTGTGCCAGTTGTTGAGTCTTGTGACAGCTGTTGAGTTCCTGTTGAGTGCTGTGAAAGTTGTTCATGTTATTAAAGTGTATATTCATGATTAATTATGTCAAAAATTCAATTTAAAAAAAATATTTCTTTGTCACATGTGAAACAAGTTTCTGTCACTTTGTATTCATGTTTGGTTACTTTACAGGTTGTTTGTTTTTAAAATTCTTCATTCATTTTTCAAATCCTACAGATTAGTAGGATGTAGTCCAGAGAACGAATTGCAGTGTGTCATGGTTTACAGCTTAGCTGCGATATCTCTTCCTTTCGGTCTAATTTAAAATAAACTAACAAAAACTTCAATTTGTGGGAGTTTTTTTTTAGTGCTAAATGCGGACGTTATTATTGAAATACGGAAATAAATTGTTAAAACACAGATTTATGAAAAAAATAAGTTGCCAGCTATGTCTTTGACATGTCTAAATGAATATTTTCTGTCTATATTGTCAAGGTCTGGGTGGGGACGTTAGGACAAGGTCCTACGGGATCTACTCTTCAAGCCGTCTTCAAAAATCTGGAGACATTTTCTTTCCAGGATGAGCTAGGAAATTTAGTTCTGAGAGTTTGCGAGGTGAGTGTGTCTTGTCTGTTACCTGTGTTATATCTGGTTACCTGTGTTGTCATGTCTGGTTACCTGTGTTATATCTGTTTACCTGTGTTACGATGTCTGGTTACCTGTGTTGTCATGTCTGGTTATCTGTGTTGTCATGTCTGGTTACCTGTGTTATATCTGGTTACCTGTGTTATATCTGGTTACCTGTTACGATGTCTGGTTACCTGTGTTGTAATGTGTCATCATGTCTTGTTAACTGTGCTATACCTGGTTACCTGTGTCATGTCTGGTTACATGTGTCATTGTCTGATTGCCTGTGTTTTATCTGGTTACCTGTTTTATCATGTCTTGTTACCTATGTTATATCTGGTTACCTATGTTATATCTGGTTACCTGTGTCATCATGTCTGTTTTATTATCCTGTGCATTGAAAATCACAATGTGTGTCATAACTTTGACCTTTGATCTCCTGTGCTAAAAACATTGAATTACCATCATCCAGATTGTCCCTTATGGTGTTCTGTGTTTCCTGCCCTCGTACAAAGTCCTGGATAAACTTATGAACAGATGGGAGGTATGTTGATAACTTGTAATGCTATGGAATTAAATGTGCTTGGGTTTGGCTTGCACTCTTTTCACCACGTTGTTTCATCTGTATAATTGTTATCTGTACAACTTTTGTGCTATATATATATATATATATATATATATATATATATATATATATATATATATAACTTGTGTGCTATATATACAACTTTTGTGCTATCTGTGTGCTATAGTTTGTGCTTTCCTTTTGTTAGACAACTTTTGTGTATTCTATATCTTTGTGTTGTTTATACAACTTTTGTGTATTCTATGCAACTTTTGTGTTTAGTTGAAAATTAGTCCCAAATATTTTATTAGTTTGGAGACTAACATAGTGGCAGTTAGGAATCTCAAAGCATGAACAACAGAGCACTAACTCTGTAGCAATGATTTGTAACAGCATTTTTTTTAATGTTATGAAAATGAAGGTAAATGGAATTATTAACCAGCATCATAACCCATGTTTTCTTATAAGTGCTTAGTTCAGTAGCGCTGGTGCCATTTCTCAACCCTTCCAGAGCATGAAATCTGGTACCCTATATCCTGTTGACCAGGGAATTTTTATTTAAAACTATGAATGAGTTAACTAGAACTTCACGTCTGCTGATCAGTGGGCGGTTGACTTCACACTACACTACAGCTACTCTCCGTGTAATCTTGTTTGTAGAAATAGCACTAGCAAACTCAAATCATTGGTGATAGATCACTAGCACAGTTGCAATGATTTGTAGTGTCTAAAGTGTTCTCAATCATTTGTGTTGTTAAGATCTTTAACACTGTAGCACTGCATGCAAGTGTTCTCATCATTGGTTTATTGGACCTCTCAGTAAATGACAAGTGTTCTCATCATTGGTTTATTGGACCTCTCAGTAAATGACAAGTGTTCTCATCATTGGTTTATTGGACCTCTCAGTAAATGACAAGTGTTCTCATCATTGGTTTATTGGACCCACCATTATGCAACACGAACACTCTCAGTAAATGACTTGCCAATATAGTGAGGATTTCCTCTCATGGCTGCCTCAAAGTATTTTCTATGTACATTTACATTTCCCTATGTGGTGCAAGATTCATAGAACCCAACATTACACACCACCTTTGTGAAGTCAAATGAGCTCCAAACGTGAACATGGTCCGGACTGACAATGTGTATTTAATGTCCCTGCTATGAACAGGTTGTATATGGGGGGGGGGAGTTGGGTGCGGTTTTAAAGCAACTCTGTGCAGGATGTGACAATTCCCTGGGAGAGCCCAGAATCTGGAGAGCTGTATAATTGGAGAACACACACACACACTTCTCTCTCCACCCCCCCCTCTCTGGATGACTGGAAATGCACAGCTGGCTGCTGTACCCATAGTGACCATGATCCAGTGCTGGGTTTGCTGTAGACATCTGACAGGAAGGGATGTTTGGCAGGACAGCTGAAGTGTAGACTGCAACTCTACATCTTGCAGAAAGGTAGAAATGCCACAAAACTTCTAGAATTTACCCCTTTTGAGTAGTAGGCTTCTTGTCATAGTGTTGCACACCGCTGAGAGTTCAGAGTCTTCTGCGTATGAAATAAATATATGGAGAAACCACACCCATTGCACATAAGAAGTAAGAGCTAATCACCCATAATTCCTTGGGATAGATACAACAGCACTACCGCAATCATTTGTAATGCCTCAATCGTCTGTAGTGTACAGAGCACTAGCACAGTAGCAATCATTTTTAATGCCTCAATCGTCTGTAGTGTACAGAGCACTGGCACTATAGCAATAATTTGTAATGTTTCAATCGACTGTACTGTACAAAGCATTAGCACTATAGCAATAATTTAAAGTGTCTCAATCATGTGTTCTCTCAATCATGTGTTCTCTCAATCATGTGTTCTCAATTGTCTGTGTCCTGTACAGAGCACAGGTTTGAAGAAGAAACTTGAACAGAAGAAGATGGTGATCAGAGAGCCGAAGAACTCGGACAAGCTGAACTTTGAGGACCAACTAAAGATGTTTTATGATGCCTTGACACCACAACCTGATGGTGTCATTGAGGCGGACACAGGTCAGTTTGTGTACATGAACAAGATGGTTGTTGAGTTTGACCAGTAAAGGCATGTCATCATGTATGTCAGTCTGCAATCATTTATTTTGTTTTATTCTCAACTGCTGCATTCTTTCTCTGACATGGTGGACATGGTGACATGGTGGACATAGTCAACAATGATCCTGGTAACAGATACTGCAAATATAAATTTATTCGAGAATGTAGTATAGAGTCATTGTAATAACAATGCAACCCTTGTTATGGTTTGTTTTCTGTACATACAATGCAATCCTTGTTATGGCTTGTTTTCTGTACATACAATGCAACCCTTGTTATGGTTTGTTTTCTGTACATACAATGCAATCCTTGTTATGGCTTGTTTTCTGTACATACAATGCAACCCTTGTTATGGTTTGTTTTCTGTACATACAATGCAATCCTTGTTATGGTTTGTTTTCTGTACATACAATGCAATCCTTGTTATGGCTTGTTTTCTGTACATACAATGCAACCCTTGTTATGGTTTGTTTTCTGTACATACAATGCAACCCTTGTTATGGTTTGTTTTCTGTACATACAATGCAATCCTTGTTATGGTTTGTTTTCTGTACATACAATGCAATCCTTGTTATGGCTTGTTTTCTGTACATACAATGCAATCCTTGTTATGGTTTGTTTTCTGTACATACAATGCAACCCTTGTTATGGTTTGTTTTCTGTACATACAATGCAACCCTTGTTATGGTTTGTTTTCTGTACATACAATGCAATCCTTGTTATGGTTTGTTTTCTGTACATACAATGCAACCCTTGTTATGGCTTGTTTTCTGTACATACAATGCAATCCTTGTTATGGTTTATTTTCTGTACATACAATGCAATCCTTGTTATGGCTTGTTTTCTGTACATATAATGCAACCCTTATTATGGTTTATTTTCTGTACATACAATGCAATCCTGGTTACAGTCTTGTTCTTCTTGAGTCGATCATGTGGTGCTAATGTTGTAACATTATGATATTTTGTTGATACTAAACAGTCTCAACAGAGAAAGACGTTGCCAAATAACTTTGCTTATCTAAGATCCACTGTCATCTATTTACAGATGGCGCTGTCTTTTTTGCTGTGTGCCGTGGTAAGGTCAGTGAAGGTTTGGACTTTGCTGACAACTTTGCACGGGCTGTTATCACTGTGAGTAAAACAAAGCATAGAAAGAAATAATTGTTTTAGCGGCACTAGTACCAGCCATACATGTTGTAAGAGGCTACTAAGGAGGTTTTTGGTAAAATTGGCAGTCCATCCCTTATATTATCAAATTGACTCAGGGGCCATGCTGAAGAAGGATGTTTTTCCGACTTCATCTTAACTTTTGGATCTCTTGATCTTGGGATGCACAGATATCTCACCTCAAAACCTCCTTTTCTGTCTCTTTACTAACTCACCCCAAAACCTCCTTAGCTGTCTCTTACATCATCCATGACAGGTTGTAATGTTACTATTCTTTCTTCCACTTTTGGGCCTCTTTAACACAGTGATTTCCTTGGTAAAGAGTCAAGGTGAATTCACCTGATTTGAAATCACCTGGAATATGGTTCAACTGCGTGGTGTCCTGCATCAAACACAACATTACTAGAACTAGGTAAAGTACAAAACCAGGCACTCATGATAATGCTGGGAGCAATGAAATCAACACACATAGTAGAGATGCAGAAAATGGGAAGAATGAAAACACTTGGTGAATGCAGAGACACAAAGGTGCTAATACAAATAGAAAAGTTTAAGTGTATGCCAAATCATCCAATGAAGGAAATAGTCCAAAATCTAGCAATGGGGCAACTGAAAAGAAGCAGCTTTCTCCACTAAGCTAAACGACTCCATAGACATCTTACAGACCTACCTGAAGTTGACAGCCCCTTAAGGTCTGTACCAGAACAAACCCCGTGGAGTGAAAGGTATGGAATGCCAATATATATTCAGATCCACATGAAAGGAATTCTAAGCGAGGACGAACAGAACAGTGTGCACAGGACAGTCACCCCCAGTTTCCTGGACACGGAATATCCACAAGATTTATATGGGTCAGAGTATACACAGATGGGTCAGCACAGAATGCAGTGAGGAATGGTGGTGCAGGTGTATATATAGAATATCCACACAAGCCTAGAGATACAATCAGAACATCAACAGGGAAATTCTGCAATAATTATGATGCAGAAATTCAGGTAATTAGGGTAGCAACTGAAAAACTGCTGAACTCCAATCCTGGCCCACAGTCCGTGGTATTCCTGACAGATGCAAGGTCAGTGCTTCAAGCTCTCCAGTCTGGGAAACTAACAGACTTGAAAAAACTACTTAGCGAATTGTCTTACCAGTATAGGGTAACCATGCAGTGGATACCCTCTCACTGTGGAATACCAGGAAATGAAAAAGCAGACCAACTGGCTAAGGAAGGTGCTGCCGAAGACCAACCAGATGTACTAATCACCTACCATCAGAAAAAACAGATGATCAAGTCAATAAGAAAGCCACAAACACCAACACAAGATGACTATCACATTTTGAACAGATCAGAACAAGTTGTAATTCTACATCTTAGAATAGGACACAACCGACTCCGCAGTCACATGTACACAAAATTCAAGATTGGCAACATGGCCATGTGCACATGTGGGCGGTAAGCACAGAGTACCAAGTATATACTTTAAGATTGTTCTGAGTATGAAACACTGAGGCAGACATATTGGCCAGAGGAAACAACACTGTAATCAAAGCTCTATGGGCCACTGTATGAACTACAAAAGGCAGTGAATTTTATTATGGAAATAAAATTACAGATATAGGCATGTTTCAATGAACGAAAGAAGAAGAAATGTGGTGTTTCTAGAAAGGAGCGGATTCGTGGGCAAGAAAGAATGATGGTCAGTCAACGACGTACTGGGACCGTCAGTTATCGTGTAATGGCGGATATACTCAAGGAGAGACCAGAGCACCCATGGACTTGTCCGGAGTGCAATGACGATGATCAAACAACTAACTAACTAACATAACTATATAGCGAGACTCTCCTCTTGTGGAAATCACACGGCACCCTATTTAACAATTATGTTTATACCCCCTCTGAGTAGGAGGTTTCTTCCCCTCAGCATTGCACTCCTCTGAGAACTGGAGCCTTCTGGATATGAAATAATTTTGTTTTGGAGATAACTTCCAATTACACAAAGGATACAAATGGTCAGTAAACAATAAAAAAAATACAACCAGGATTGAATAGCAGTTTTATGTTGAGCAATGCACAGGATAGACGTTTCGACCAAAAGGCCTTTGTAATTCAATTTTTTTTAAATTATACAAAGAACTCTATTGCTTGTAATTCCTGGGGTTAAAAACAAACACATAATAAACAAATACTGAAAACAAGTTTCATTATTTCTCATTATTCCTCTAGGTTGGTGTGCCTTACCCAAACTTCAAAGATGTTCAGGTGAGTCTTTCTTCATGTACTCTCATCCATTGTACACCTGCCTTTTACTTGTTTATTTTCCCAGAAACTACCGTGCAGTTTATTTAGGCACTTGAGGCATCCCACAAAGGTGCCTAGTTTCCTTCCGCTGTTAGAAGATGGCATTATTTAATCACTTAATGTATGTGCTATCTGAAGATTTTTAAAAAAAGTATTTTTTTGGTTATATTTCCAACTTGTTGGGTTATCTCTGATAATTTTTTTCTGATTGTGCCCATTTCTTGCTCGCAACTTGAGAAGGAAACAACAGGTAGTGATGCATTACTCTGGACTACATTCTATTGTTCTGCAAGAGTTTGGGGAAAAATGCAAAAGAAGAATCTCTGTTTTAAGAAAGCACTTATTCCATGTTATTTCTTGATCTTACACAGGTGAAACATTTATTTCATTGCATCTTTTGATCTTACACAGATGAAACATTGATTTCAATTTTATCTCTTGATCTTACACAGGTGAAACATTGATTTCAATTTTATCTCTTGATCTTACACAGGTGAAAAATTGATTTCAATTTTATCTCTTGATCTTACACAGGTGAAAAATTGATTTCAATTTTATCTCTTGATCTTACACAGGTGAAACATTGATTCCATGTTATCTCTTGATCTTACACAGGTGAAACATTTATTCTGTTATTTCTTGACCTTACACAGGAGGAACATTGATTCCATTGCAACTCTTGATCTTACACAGGTGAAACATTGATTCCATTGCATCTTTTGATCTTTCCACAGGTGAAACATTGATTCCATTGCATCTTTTGATCTTTCCACAGGTGAAACATTGATTCCATGTTATCTCTTGATCTTATACAGGTGGAACTAAAGAGAAAGTACAATGACCAACATCATCAGACTCGTGGATGTCTTCCAGGCCATGAGTGGTATGAGGTGCAGGCTTTCCGAGCTCTAAATCAAGCCCTAGGAAGATGCATTAGACACAGGTTGTTCTTCATGTGATTTAAATGCTGTCTTCAGCTTTCAAAAGTTATTTTTTTCCCTTCGTTCTCAAACTCCTGTAGATTAGTGGGATGTTGTCCAGACAACGGAATGTGTTATGGTCGACAGCTTAGCTGAAATATCTAAACATTTAAATATACACAATTAACACCTTTGAAAAACATATGGAAAAATAATGGAATAGAAACAAAACTGCTAATACTACGAACTTTGATTTTTCTGGTTGCTATATACGGCTGTGAAACACGGACCCTAAGTACAACAGCGGCATAGAAGATCAACGCCTTGGGGATGAAATGCTATAGAAAGATACTTAGAATATTATGAAAGGAAAAAAAAAATAGAAACTCAGATATTATAAACACATTGAAGTTGCCAGAATGTTGGTTATTAAGCACAATAGCAAAAAAAAATTTAAAAATTCCATGATGCTCTCAGCATTCTTCTATAAAACTACATCTCTGTTGCCTCTAATTTTCCACCATCCTGTTTATTTATTGTTCAAGACTCTCTTCTATATGTTGGAATGTGTGATGTAGATCTGAAGAACATTTTTGGTCTATTTCAAAGGCTTTCAGTGAGTTCTTTAACGAGTCTTTGTAGCGCTTCCTTTGACCACCTTGAGATCGTATACCCTTCTCTAGCTCACCATAGAGAAGTATCTTTGGCAGACGACGAAGTTGTCTCTTACAAGTTACATGGCAGACCATAGTGTTGTTATTCTTTGCTTTGCTTTCTAGGAGCATGAGAGTAGATATAGACAATTTCTGGGAGTATGAGGGCAGATATATACAATTTCTGGGAGTATGAGGGCAGATATATACAATTTCTGGGAGTATGAGGGCAGATATATACAATTTCTGGGAGTATGAGGGCAGATATATACAATTTCTGGGAGTATTAGGGCAGATATATACAATTTCTGGGAGTATGAGGACAGATATATACAATTTCTGGGAGTATGAGGGCAGATATATACAATTTCTGGGAGTATGAGGGCAGATATAGACAATTTCTGGGAGTATGAGGACAGATATATACAATTTCTGGGAGTATGAGGGCAGATATAGACAATTTCTGGGACTATGAGGGCAATATTTCAGAGTAGTTCAATACTGTGTTTTACATAAAGTTGTCTGAAAATGGTTATGACAAAACTAAACTTTTGCGGAGATAATTTGTTTATTTGTTAGATAACTAGACAGTGTATTGTAGAGATGATATATTGTAAAGAGAAATATACGTTAACGGGAAGAACTAGACTTATTAGTATAGACATTGTGCCTGCATAGAGAAATAGACATTGTGACTGACTGTATAGTGTTGTAAAGAACTAGAAGTTATGCCTGTATAGAGAACTAGACATTGTGCCAGATGTAATGTACTTAAAATGTATCGAGAAATATTTGTGTATTCTACATGTGTCTGATGTCCTGACCATCCTGCTGTTGTTTGACCTTGCTGCACGGGAATGTTGTTGAGTAGACATGACTGGGGTGCCCTGATGATAGTGGATGACCGATTTGTTAAGACACCGCACAAGTACTGCAAAGGTAATGAATCACCAACCATGTAGTTAGTCTGTTAGACTGGGCTGTTGTTCTATACAATATTATGTTCCACTGTTGTTCTATACAATATTATGTTCGACTATTGTTCTATACAATATTATGTTCCACTGTTGTTCTATACAATATTATGTTCCACTGTTGTTCTATACAATATTATGTTCCACTGTTGTTCTATACAATATTATGTTCCACTGTTCTATTCAATCGTATGAAAATATTGTTCTATACAATCATATGATAATGCTCATTGACTTGTTCTGTTTGCTTAACACTTTACTGACCAATTTCGAAGTTAGTCGAATTTCCGTTACAGAACCTTGCTGACCAAGTTTGACGATAGTCGAATGCGCTATGATAGATCAGGAAAATGGGAATACCCATTGCAATAATGTGCTAAAAATAGTGTTTCCGGGGAATTATGTTCTGTGAAAATGGCGGCACGTCGAGAATAACGATATAGACATAGTAGGTGAGTTTTTATCAAGAAATATCGGAGATTTCGAAGGAAATACCGTGTGATATATAGAAATTAATGTAAATCTAGGCCTAGCATTATGATAAGTAGCATTTTGCATTTGAAATAACTCTGGAGCTTTCAAATTCATTCAGAAAGTGCAAACAGTCGTTGCAACACATAGAAAGTTTCAAGGCTTTTTTGTGCTTGATTGATTTTATACAAATTTTTAAAGACAGCGATGCCAATTTATAAAATTTTGCGTGCACCCTCGGTAATGGCGGACAAGTACGCTCTGGATTGCTGGTGAGCAAAGTGTTAATGATTGTCTGCAAGATGGGAAAACTTTATTCACGTATCTGGGTATGCCAGGCTAGACAGTTAATCAAAACTCCATTCTCGTATCTGGGTATGCCAGGCTGGACATTTAAGCAAAACTCCATTCTCGTATCTGGGTATGTCAGACTGGACAGTTAAGAGCTATGGTTTCCCAAGAGCCGTAAGTCCATGCTACAGCACTCAAGAGATGTCATCAAGTAGACTTTAACACTTTCACTGCCATCAATCACGTTTTGCCATCCTCGAATATGACTTTTTTTTAGTAAGGAATTTTGCTGAATATACCAGTTTTATTGAGTGGAATTTTGCTGAATATACCAGTTTTATTGAGTGGAATTTTTCTGAATATACCAGTTTTATTGTGTGGAATTTTGCTGACTATACCGGTTTTATTGAGAGGAATTTTGCTGACTATATTGGACTAAGACAGAGCTGTCACTTTCTAAAAAATTTGCAATGACTCTTGTAATGGGAGATAAGAACTCCTCTGCTAACGGAAGATAACTCCCATGGAAATGAGAGATAAGAACTCCCTTGGAAATGAGAGATAAGAACTCTCCCACTGGATCTCTCTTATGATCTTATATCTAGTGAACATGCTCCTACTAGATATCCAGCAGGACATAGTCCAGAGAATGGAAATTAATTGTGCCGCCATTTTATTTGTGCCAATGGCCTGACACATCTGTCGTCCACGGTGAATGGCTAGTGAATGCAATTATGTAAATTTTATTGTTGGATGTGTGAGAAAATGGGGAAAATTAAAAATATTAGAAAAAAAACCAACAAATATAAGTAACTAATATATTCATGGTGAAGCTGTAGTGTACATACATAAAAAGCTGTTGTGTGCATATAATAGTTTAAAACAACCTTGTAGGCCAGTAAATATAAATTAACCATCAAACCACTGTAAACTTTTTTATCACAGGTCTGTCAAAGTGGGTCAGAAATAAAGTCAGGACTTTTCATAACTTTGACGTTGCAATGGAATCCCTGTCCAAGTTCACGGCTGGGCAACTGACCTTAAAGGACAAGGATGACAGGTACAGGTTCTTATTGAGATTGACCAGTGACAGATCAGTTAGGATTAGGTTTAGAGTTACGATTAGGTTTAGGGTAACGGAATAGGATTACAGGTTTGGATTATGTTTAAGGATACGGGATAGGATTAGAGTTGCGGAATAGAGATATGGATTAGGATTAGGCATAGATATAAACTATTACAGATTTTCTGTATTATTAATACGGATTTACAGCGGTGTGTATCTCACATATGTATTGATGGGCCATTTAAAAAAAAAGAATTAGGTACATTGTTCCAACACAGGCACATCAAAATTGGGCAGGTTTCTTGCAAAGTGAATTCAACTTTATTGTAGAATACATTGTTGAAGCATGTAAAGTTGGATGCATTTCATGAATGTTTTTTGTAAATTCTGCAGCAGAGTTGCCTGATTAAAATTGTGATTTCAAGTCTAAACAATAGAAAAAAGTCAGAAAAAAATGTCCAACAAAATTGAACTACATTTTTCATACCTGCTTCACATTGAAAATCACAAAAACCTGATCATGGTTACCACTCTATTACATGCTTTGATTTTATAACTCTTTATTAACATTAAATTTTTAAAATTACATTAAATTTCAGTAATTACCACTAATATGTATGTTTTTAATAAGACATGTACATTTTACAAAATATGAATTTATTTTGTTTTTAAAAGTTGATAGTCCTGGGGGGGGGGGGGTTAGGTACCAAAACAGTCTTTTTTTAGACTGATCAGTAAAGATGGCAGATGTTATGGTTTACACCCTTCTAACTGGCAGGAGTTTTGAGACACAAAATATGACAAAATGTACCATTAACTACATTTATTAAGATTGAAACTTTGTGACAAAATTTAGTGTCTTTGTGACTTGATTTATTGCGATATTGTAACTAAATTTATTGAGATTATAAAGACTAAATTGATTGAAACTTTTGGTACATTACGGGAAGATGTGACCAGATTTTAACGAAACAATTATGTACATTATTTAACGAAACAAAATATCGTTACAGACGCATTTCACAGTAGCTAAGACTACTGGCAGATCCAACGATCTGTCAGCTACACACTGAAAGTCGAGCCCTGCCCACCTTATATGACACTTGGAGGGTGGGAGAGGGCTCTCAGTGAGTAGCAGACATATCGATGCAGACCTACCTTCTTTTTAATCTGAGTTCAGCAAGGTCACGAAAGCTGAATGAAAATACTCATATTAAAACGTTTAAATCTGGCCACTGCTCGACGTAATGAACCAAACTTTGTGATTAAATTTATTGTCTTTGTGACTAAATTTATTCAAACGTTGCAACTTCATTTATTGACACATTGTGACAAAATTTAATTATATTTTGTGACAAAATTTATTGTGACTAGATATACTGAGACTATAAGCATAAATTACTGAAACTATGCGACTAAATTTATTGAAACTTTGTGGCCAAGTTTATGGAGACTTTGTTACTAAATTTATTCAGACTGGTATGATGGATAAATTTATTCAGACTGGTTAAATTTATTCAGACTGCATGATGGCTAAATTTATGGAGACTTTGTTACTAAATTTATTCAGACTGGTTAAATATATTCAGACTGGCATGATGGCTAAATTTATGAACACCTTAAGACAATGACTACATTGACAGTCTTATCTTGATTCAACCTCACCAAACTCTGAACTGTCTCACTGATACAGCCTGAACACATCCCTAAACAATGGACTGGCTTCACAAATCCAAACTAATATCACAGACACTACCTGCAAAGTCAGTGCTTCAGGTATCAACTGTAATCCTGTGACAAAACCTCTACAGGTGAGAAATGAATTGTTGTTAAAGAAGGTAGTAGCTACCTTATGCTAGTGTCACATTACATGTTTGTCACTATAGCTACCTTATGCTTGTTTCCCTATACATTGTGTTCCCTATGCTAGACAGTGGAGTTTCTCCTTGTGTTCCCTATGCTAGACAATGGAGTTTCACCTTGTGTTCCCTATGCTAGACAGTGGAGTTTCACCTTCAATCTAGCCTTTAATTCCAGCTTGTCATTTCTCCATTATTCTATTTTGATGGGGACAATTTTCAGAATGTACATATGTCCAAGGTGTTAATTGACTCAATGTAGAGTTCAGTTCTGTAAGCTGTTGTCTTCCACTATGAAGGTATGACTTTCTGTCAAATTGAGGCATTGTACAGATAAAAAGGTTGATTGTCTTCCAGGCATGGGTCTTAAGCAGGTTTCATAACAGAGTGGAGATCGTGGAGGAAGAGTTGTGTGTGGGTAGGGTCTAGAATTCTTAATCGCCTCCTACAACATGCATGACAGGTGGCAGTATTAATTCATTATTGCTCTCTTAAACCCCAGCGATACACAGGTGATGAATTGTTGAAAGATACAGGTCAGAAATTAACTGTTAGTAGAAGATACCTTTACAGGTGAGATAGAGGTAAGTTGTTAATGTTCAGGATAACCTTTTAATTTACCTATTTCCATTTCTACTCACTGTATAAGTAAGAAATTGACTGTTGATAACAATAAATACAATCTATCATCTATGTATAATTCTTCATGTATCATTTTCTATTTCAAAAGCTTTCAGTGATGTCTTTAACGAGTCCTTGTAGCGCTTCTTTTGGCCACCTTGAGATGTACACAGGTGATAAGTAAAACATGAAAAGAATGCTGTTACAACTATCTAAATTATGAAAATGTCACAAGTGCTGTTACAATTATCTAAATTATAAAAATGTCACAAGTGCTGTTACAACTATCTAAATTAGGAAAATGTCACAAGTGCTGTTACAATTATCTAAATTATAAAAATGTCACAAGTGCTGTTACAATGATCTAAATTAGGAAAATGTCACAAGTGCTGTTACAACTATCTAAATTATGAAAATGTCACAAGTGCTGTTACAATTATCTAAATTATGAAAATGTCACAAGTGCTGTTACAATTATCTAAATTATGAAAATGTCACAAGTGCTGTTACAATTATCTAAATTATGAAAATGTCACAAGTGCTGTTACAATTATCTAAATTATGAAAATGTCACAAGTGCTGTTACAAATATATAAATTATGAAAATGTCACAAGTGCTGTTACAATTATCTAAATTATAAAAATGTCACAAGTGCTGTTACAACTATCTAAATTGTATAATGTCACAAGTGCTGTTACAATTATCTAAATTAGGAAAATGTCACAAGTGCTGTTACAACTATCTAAATTATGAAAATGTCACAAGTGCTGTTACAATTATCTAAATTATGAAAATGTCACAAGTGCTGTTACAACTATCTAAATTATGAAAATGTCACAAGTGCTGTTACAATTATCTAAATTATGAAAATGTCAAGAATGTTGTTACAATCTAAATTATGAAATTGTACAGAATGCTGTTACAACTATTTAAATTTTATCTTTGAATCTGCAGGCTTTTCCTATTTTTAACTTAAGTGGCCCTGTGAGACGTAATACTGGGGATGTCAGTAGTTCACCGGATTCTAGAAGATTTTCCTGTTCTGAGCTGTATCAGGGAAGTAATAGTCCGAGGCTGCCAGTTGCTTCAGAGATGCCAGTCAGATCTTTAGTTAAAGGCGGGAAAACTATTCCAGCGAGTATAAGATCCCCTTCTGTTGTGACACAATCTTCTAGAACTGTACAATCAGCAAAGAAATTTAAAACCACAGTAGGCAGTAAAAGAGATAGTGGTTACTGCAATGATGGATTCGGTGTAAGATCACCTTCCTTGAAATCCCAAACCCCACCTCCACAAATCCCAAGAAGTGTGCAGTCAGCAAGGAAGAATCTTCAAACAGATGCAGATAGTAGTAGCGATTGCAGCAATACTAGATTTAGTATCTGGTCATCAAATTCTGAAAAACTGAAATCTCAACAGATCAATATCAATTCTGACGAATCAATTGTCATTGACTGTGAGACAGAACAGATCTTGCCCTTGGTAGATCAGAATAGTGCTCATTGTCAGGACTCAGGACTAACTGAATCCCAAACATCTTTGACTACAGGGAATGTGAAATCAACAAACACAGCAACAGGATCAGCTGTCACAGAACTTAACCAATTTCATTGTCCAGTTAACCCAGGACAATCTAATAATGATGTTCAACATTCTAATAATATTGTAACTACACCTGGTATTACTGCATCTTTAGCACACCATCCAGGACATAAACCATCACATCAACTTCCAGAACTTGTTCAGTCCTCAACAGACCATCTTAAGCTTGCGTTGCCCAAAGCCCAACATCCAGACCTAATCCCATCAACATCCACATTTCTTAATCACAATTCTCATTCTATTTCTCGGAATTCTGCGCATGTTAACGCTCATTCTGCAACTGCACAGTATGAGGTAAAGAATACAATGTTATACAACCCTTCAGCCAGTGACGGTGATGCTACAAGTCACCAGTTATCCCCAGTAGTCACAGACAGCAACCCATGTAGAAGTTTGAACAACCAACAACCAGTTTCAGACACAGAATTGTGTGTAACTTCACTAACAAGTCACCCTACTACCCCTTCAACCTCCAGTTATATCAGCCGAGACGTCAAAAGCAGCTTGAAAAAATCTGTGAATCAGATCCGTGGTAACAAACGGTTTCTGTTCAAGCAAGTTCCTTCAGAAGATAATAATACATCAACACCATTATCAACTCACAGACCTACATCAGATACATACAAAACATCAGAGACCAACCCTTTGTTTGAGATCTTTTTGAATGATAGTGCTAAACATTGCTCCAATCAACCTCCGGCTATTGCCGGAGATGTCAGTCATGATGACCTAGAACAAGAAGACAAATTGCGTGTACGAAGAAAGATTCGAGGAACCAAAAGAAAGCATTTATCAAAGTCAGTTTGTCAGGATAAACGGAATGAGGAACAAGAAACAAACTTACAGGTTTGTAATTTAAAGTCATGTTTGTCTAATTAGTTGTTAATTGATAAAAATACTTACAGGTTTGTAATTGAAAGTCATGTTTGTCTAATTAGTTGTTAATTGATAAAAATACTTACAGGTTTGTAATTGAAAGTCATGTTTGTCTAATTAGTTGTTAATTGATAAAAATACTTACAGGTTTGTAATTGAAAGTCATGTTTGTCTAATTAGTTACTTGTTAGTTGCTGATTTCATAATGAAATTATCTGTGAGCAGGTCGCTCTTGACATCCCGTAGCCTTTCTGATAAAAGCACACGTTCTCAGTTGAGTAATTGAAGTGACACCCGGACTCATATAAGATTTGATGGGGAGGGTTGTGAATGCATGTTTAGTCCTTGATGGAGGCGGGGCGTTCCAGTACAGTAGTATCATAGAGGTCAGCCATGAGTGCAGCATAAATCTCTGAGGCCAACTATCTCACAATTTATTTTCCATTTTTCTCAAACTCCCGTCGGATATTTCTTATAGCAGGACAAGGGTCCTCCACGATTTCAAGCAGGATGTAGTCCAGAGAATGGAAATGTGTTGTGTCGCTGTTTTATTTGCACCAATTGCCAGACACATCTGACTTTGGCATTTTTATCATTTATCTGTCAGATTTGTGACAGCACAACTTTATCATTTATCTTATGTCTATTATTTATCCTCTCAAACTTTATCATTTATCTTATCATGTCTATTATTTATCCTCTCAAACTTTATCATTTATCTTATTGTGCATCCTCAGAATAAAATCTGCAAAATTAAGATAACCTGTTCAGTCTGTGGATACATTTTGATGGACGCTATCCAGCAGACAGGTAAGTGGCACGACTATGTAGACAAACACAATCCTGGAGGTGATGATTCAAGTATCTCTAATAGGAGCAAAACAATACACTGACAGTTCCAGACATGTTGACAGTTCCATAGCGTATCGTAGATGTACAATTTGTGAAACTGATAGAATAATTATGTCAACAAATGATGAAAATGATAGAATAATCCTGTCAACAAATGATGAAAATGATAGAATAATCCTGTCAACAAATGATGAAAATGATAGAATAATTATGTCAACAAATGATGAAAATGATAGAATAATCCTGTCAACAAATGATGAAAATGATAGAATAATCCTGTCAACAAATGATGAAAGTGATAGAATAATCCTGTCAACAAATGATGAACATATAAAATGTAATATCTTTCACAGACTTCCAAGAACAGAGGTCAGTTCCCTCATTTCTACGGGAGAACGATACCAGATGTCACACTGGCTGCTTATTTTTCTCAGGGAACACAAACTCGGTGGACGTCCAGAACATAGCAGGAAGTATGGCAGGTATGAGACAAACAAGATCCATGAAAATCTGCTAGTAGTAACACAACTATTGTGAGTGCTAGTAACAACTATTGTGAGTGCTAGTAACAACTATTGTGAGTGCTGCCACTAACTAGTAACCATGTCCTTTTACAATAGAGGTCCTAGCAGGTCATATGTAAACATTCGCTCTCTAGGGGCCTTTTTTGATCAATCAATAGATACACATCAAACTACCCTATTGTGTGTCACTACATTCTTTTCATTGGTTGGCGACACATAAGTACCTTTTTGTAGTGGTGTGCAATAACGTAGGTCATGGTGTGTGTCTCTTGATGTTTACAAAAGGCCTCCACAGAATGGATGTTTATATATGACCTGATAGGATTTATAATGTAGAAAAGTCATGCTAGTAACACAACTATTGTGATTGAAGAATATTTGTGACATGTCACAAATTATGTTATCTCTCATGTCACAAATGATCTCTCTCATGTCACAAATGCTGTTCTGATTCAAGTCACAAATTATGTTTTGTCTCATGTGACTAGTAAGTCAATTCTGTTTTGTCTCGCAAGTCACAAATTATGTTGTCTCATGTGTCACAAATGCTGTTCTGATTCAAATGACAAATTATGTTCTGTCTCATGTCACAAATGTCGTTCCATCTTATGTCACTAGTAAATCACAACTATGTTCTATTTCCTGTCTAGGTATTCACACCAAATACTTGGAGCAGGAAGATATTTGCGTGCAGTTCTTGCATTGTGGACAATGCTTAAAAACATCGGCCGCCATTGCTCAAACAATCGGTGCTCAGGTCAAGCTAGCTGCAGGATCAGGGGCTCGGTTCAGCAAAGGTCAGGTGAGGTCATTATCTAGTTTTGCAACCATATCAATGACAACTTGTATCGCTCGTGTGTCACCAGGGTCCTAAAGGATTGGGACACTATAACCTGTCATCTTCTTCTGCGTTCGTTCTCAAACTCCTGCAGATTAGCAGGATGTAGTCTGGAGAACGGAATGCGTTGTGTCATGGTTTACAGCATTGCTGCGATATCTGTGCCTTTCGGCATAACCTGTCATGAGAGTTAATTAAGAAGCTTGGTCGCTGGGTTAGCAACCATGTAATAGGTCACACAATAAGAAATAAAATAGAGGTGTATACATGTCTTCAGGAATCATTGCTTTCAATAACGAAACAACAAAAACTTAATTGTTTGGACATGTATGCTACATCTCAGTGGATTCATGTCTTCACAGATGGATCATCAGAGGGTGCAGTAAAGAAAGGAGGAGCTGGGATACTAATACTCATACCAAACACCCCAAAACTAGAACTCTCATTCGCTGCTGGCAAATTATCAACAAATTACAGGGCAGAGTTACAAGCAATCTTAGAAGCATCAAAGGCTCTAGAGGAACAGAGGCTCAAAGAAGCTAACATAGTCTTCTTGTGTGACTGCAGGTCAGTACTCCAAATCATCCAAAAGGAACCTAAAGATCTCCTAACAAAAACAACTGTAGAACTTCTAAATCAACTATCTGCCAACAATAAAGTTGTGCTGCAATGGATCCCTGCACACTGTGGAATAGTGGGAAATGAAGGAGCTGACAGACTGGCAATAGCAGGTGCAAAAAAGGAACAAGTCCAACACAGAATATCACTGACTGAAGCAAAAACCCTCATCAAAAGAAAATACAAACATACATGGAGTCAGAACAGGCAGTAACTTTCCACAGGACCCTATTCTAAAACTAAGCAGATCACAACAAACCACAATTTTTAGACTTCGCACAGGACACTGCAGACTACAAGCACATCTCTACAAAATTAAGGCTGTCCAAACTGACCAATGCCCATGTCAAAAGGGTCCCCAGACTCCAGAACATATTCTGCAGACATGCCCACTCTTTGATGACGTGAGAACTAAAATATGGCCCCGGGAGACAGATCTGAAGGTGAAGCTGTGGGGCAACTGTGAGGACCTCCTGCTGACGACTGAATTTGTGGAGGCCCACCTTCCTGTTGCGCATAGGAAACTGATCGCAGAAGAAGGACATGTATGCCAACATGATTCGTTGTCAAAAACAAGATGTTAAAACTGGAAGAAGCAGAGGAGGACAAATAAAAGCATGGACAGATAACATCAAGGACTGGACAATGCAAAATGTTTCTTCCCCCGTCCGCATCATTGAAGATAGAAATCACTGAATGACTGTGTGCTGACGCATCACAGTATAAATAATAATTTGTTATTATTTATACTCTGCAATGAAGGTCGGGTCTCCAACATCTCTCTTGCCTTGGTAGTGCAGTCTGTATCTTGTCCATCTCATGTTTCCTTCCCACTTGTATGTCTCTTTCTTCCTCTTGCTCAACTCTGCCCTCAAGTGATATCTTCAACAAGGTCTGAAAAATATTATATTTCTTTGATTTGTATTTCCTTTAAAAGTTATGTTTTCATGCATAGTGTTGTCACAACAGCATTGTTCATCTTGTTCCATGAAGTTCACCTGGTGTAGACAACATTCCAGCAGAATTGTTGAAATACGGGGGCATTAATGTGGTAAATATTATGATCAAAATATATGGAACACAAAACAATGGCCCACTGATTGGACACAATCACTAATAATACCAATTCCCAAGAAAGGAAATTTGAAAGTGTGTACAAATTACAGAACAATTAGCCTTATAACACACCCCATTAAAGTGATGCTCAAAATACTACTTAACAGAATAAAACACAAGTCGGAAGAAATAATTGCAGAAGAACAAGCTGGCTTCAGAGCAAACAGAAGCACTGTTGAACAAATATTTAACATCCGAACACTAATCGAAAAACATATTCAGCACCAACGTGATCTATACCACAACTTCATTGACTTTACAAAGGCCTTTGATCGTGTTTGGCATGATGGTCTGTGGCACATACTGAGGAAATTTAATTTTGACACCACAATTATAGACATTATTGAAGCTCTGTACAAAAATGCAAATAGTGCTGTCTTGTCACACAATACAATTGGAGAGTTCTTCAAAACAACTGTGGGAGTTCGACAGGGATGCATAATGTCCCCAGTACTTTTTAACATATACTTAGAGCACATCATACAAGAGACATTGCATGATTACAACACGTCTATATCGATCGGAGGTCGCCCTATTTGCAACTTGCGTTTCGCTGATGATATTGATCTTATAGCTGGGTCAGAACAATCATTGCAAGAATTAACATCAAAGTTGGAAAAAGTTACCAGCAAGTACGGAATGGAAATCAATACAGATAAGAGCAAAATCTTGGTAAACAGCAGAGACGCAGAAAACCAGACTAATATCATGATGAATGGACATAAGCTTGAGGAGGTGAATACCTTCAAATACCTCGGATCCAGTATATGCAGCGATGGTAAATGCAAAGCAGAACTAAAAATAAGGCTGGATGGCTTTAGTGTCCTTGTCAAGGCTAACTGTGATTTGGAAAAGCAACATCAGTGTTGGAGTGAAAATCAAACTGTATAAGTTGCTGGTGCTTTCTGTTGTGTTGTATGGTTGTGAGAGTTGGACACTCACTGCGGACATGGATAGAAGATTACAGGCTTTCGAGTATAAATGCTACAGAATTCTACGAATTTCCTATAGGGAACATAAGACCAATGTGTACGTAAGAAATAAAGTAGAGATGTGTGCAGGTGTTCAGGAGCCATTGCTTTCAATAGTGAAACGACGAAAACTAGCATGGTTCGGACATGTATGCAGGCACGATTCCTTGTCAAAAACAATACTGCAGGGAACTGTCGAGGGTGGAAGAAGCAGAGGAGGACAAATAAAGACATGGACAGACAACATCAAGGAATGGACAGGGCAAGATATTTCCACACTCATCCGCATCACTGAGGATAGAATTCTCTGGAGGACTCTGTGTGCTGAAGCATCCAATGTGGTACCCCTACGACCCTGAAGGGTTATGGGTTTATTGATTGATTGATGAAGTTCTCGCTATTCTTCTATATATCTACATGTCAAGGACATCAGTTGTGTCTTCTAGACGTGTCTTTATTATCCAATTTTCTCTGTCACACATTACTGTAGAGTAGATGTAACATTTAATCATTCTCATTTTTTGTTTGTGATGTCATTGAAAAATGCTTTTGTTTTGTGATTTGTTTAGATGTTAATAGTTTCCTGGTGTCAGTGAATGTACTTTTACTTTGTGATTTGTTTGTATATTAATAGTTTCCTCATGTCATTGAATGTACTTTTAGACATTCCCATTCCTCTGATATGACATAAATACTGTAGTATCCTGTTTGTATTTTGGTTTTCAGATCTGGCTGTTTTTGAATGCTGTTAAAACAGAAGGTCTGTGAGCCTACATAAAAGTTGGACATCATCTTCCTTCCATAAATTGTCTGATTAAAATTAATAAGACAATACTTTGGGACTTGAATTATAGACATCAAGACAACCCTAAAAAAAACAGACTCTGCCCAATCAAGACTTTTTTTCTTCTTCTTCTTCACCGTTCATTCTCAAACTCCTGCTGGATCTCCCTTGTAGCATGACAATGGTCCTACTAGATTTCCAGCAGGATGTAGTCCAGAGAATGGAAATGCGTTGTGTTGCCGTTTAATTTGCGACAATGGCCCGACACATCCGTCTTCGGCTGGAATTAAGAATTTTGAGCTTGAAGATTTAACACTTTGTTGACCATCAATACCAGAGCTTACTTATCTCCCATTACAAAGAATGTTTGCAAATTTTGTAGATACCGACATCTTCGTCTTTAAAAATCTGAGAGAAATTTGAAACTTTCTATGATGCAATGAATATTTGCATTTTCTGAATGAATTTGAAAGCCCCAGAATTATTGTGCAAGTTAAATTTTACTCATTATAATGCTAGGCATAGATTTACTTTCTATAAATCACACAATCTCACCTTCCATAAATGTAATTTCTTCATTGTTAATACTCATGAACGACGTCTAGAGACTGTTTTTTATGAGTTTCCTTTCATTTTGGAATAACATACTATCCCAGAATAGCTATTTTTAGTAACACTATCGTTACAGTTACTGTAGTTCTGAAGTAATAAAAATCATAACAGTTTCGACGATCGTTGACATTGGTCACCAAAGATGAATACGGGTTATTTGACGATCATCGAATTTAGTGAGTAAAGTGTTAAACCAGTGTTTCTCAAACCTGTTCCTGCCACCGCCCACTTGTGTATATATTTTATAGGCCAACATCCCTTCCACTCCCTACAGACCACCACAATCCCATAAAAATTTGATACTCTTTATTCTGGGATTAGAGCCTTACAGTATAATATATCGTTGGGCAGGTCATTTGGTGTGTATGCCAGACCATCATCTGCCAAAGATACTTCTCTGTGGTGAGCTGGAGAAGGGCACATGATCTCAAGGTGGCCAAAAGAAGTGCTACAAAGACTTGTTAAAGAACTCACTAAAAGCCTTTGAAATAGACCACGATACATGGGAAGAACTTGCACAAAATAGATCTACATGGCGTTCTAAAATCAATAAGAGCGTATTATCTTGTGAAAAGAGGAAAAATGCAGCAGCTCAACAGTGGAGAGCAGCTAGAAAGTCACAGATAGACCAAGATCCGTCTACTGTCGTCATTTGTCCGAACTGTCCAAGGACATTTACAGCTCGAATAAGGCTCATTAGCCATCTACGAACTCATAATCAAGGACATAACTAAAATTGAATTTTCAAAAGTGGATGTAACAAATGGTCATCATCACTTGTGATGGACGAACAACATAACATAATATATTAATAATAATAAAACCCATAACCCGTCAGGGTAGTAGGGGTGTCACATTGAGATATCTGATGCAGAAGGATCACACATCTCTATCCTCTACCATCTTGATGAGTTTGTAAACTTCACACCCTGTCCAGTCCTTGATATTATCCAGCCATGTTGTCTGGCCATCTCATCTTCTTACACCCTTCACTGTACCTTGAAGTACCAATTTTTTGCTAGGCAGTTTCTTCTGTCATAATTGCAGATAGAAGTTATGTGAACATCAGTATGACGTATGAAAACTCCCATTATGACTCCCAGATTCATTTTAAAACAAACAAAAGTACTCATAACAAAATTTTTTCAAAGAAAAACAATCTAAAACACATATTGAAAGCAAGAACACTTTATCCTGTTGGCACTACTTTTTATTTTTTTCAATGTGAATTGCTTGGTTTCCTGGGCCTGTAAGACAGACAATATTTGCTGTTACTGAAGTATTTCAGATATTATTTCTACATGTTAATAGTTAAAAACTTCCCATTTCCAACAGAAGCTCTTGCCACTGGTTCGATTAATCCTAGTTGAGATCAGGTTACAGATAGAGCTCAGTTAATATAACCAGAAATGAAACTCTTGTATCGTATGTAAAAAAAAAATAGCAAGTGGTCTCATTTGTGTGCCATTTAATTGCCTCCCATGATTCTACATCATTTTCCCTGGTCACATATCCCCCTCTCCAAAGTATCTCATTGCCACATCCCTAGGGGGCATTCATTTAGGCCTACTCAGAAAACTGATTTAAGCAGTGTTCGTTTGAATATCATAATTTGTTAATTTTGAATATAACTCAAAAATATGAGTAGTTTTGTAATTTATGTTCCCAGTGGGTACACTGATGCCATCCATTGTCACATACATCAATGAGATACATCAATGAGCAGAACTCGTGTTTTTTAAATAAGTGTTTACATAAGTTAAACTTATCTACTTCTGCATTTGTTCTCAAACTCCTGCAGGATGTAGTTCAGAGAACGAAATGTGATATACTGAAAAATCTACTTTCGATATATTCTTGGGGTTTTTTTTTGGGTAGTGTATCGATGTAGCCATCAACCCAGCATTTTAGCATTTTTTTGGCTGTAGTGATTTTCTAGGCAATATAAATATGTTTCGTAGTTTTCCATTGCTTTCTGAGCGGTCTGGATGCACAATTGCCTGTGGCAAAATTTGAACCCAATTCCCTGGCTGTCACAGACACATTTTGTACAATGCCACCACAGAACTGGACTTGTTTACATGATACTCCTTCGCATGAAAACATGCACCAAGAAAGGACACATTTTATTCACTATTTATAGGTAGAAGTCCTTGTTTACTCTATTAAAAAGCAATTTTTAAATGTATCTGAGTCACAGCTCACTCTGCTTCTATAAAACAAAGCACATTGATCTTAATACAAATCATTCGGTTCAATACGGGGAGAAGTGCCTATATTCCAACTTTGTTGTCAAAATAGTTAATTAAATCAGAGATTTAAAAAGTCGCTAGGACTGCTTCCAGTTGCATTGATCTGCACGCTATGCACTGAGAGCCCCCATCCTTCAAGATTATGGGGGGGGGGCTCTCATTGCATAGCGCACATATTGATGCATCTAGCGACTGTAAAATGCATTTTTTAATCAATATTTCATTTAGTTAAATAATTAAATTATTTGTTGCATTAAAATATAGGTAAGGTACTTATCCCCGTATTATATTGTTTTAGACTGGAGTTAGTGTTATCATTCCTCTTGTTGTGTCATTGCATTTGTTTTCAATCATAGTTATTTTATTTTATTTCGTTCTCGTTTCTCCATATTTTTAATTTGTGTCGCTATGATAATATGTGTACATATTTACATTATCAATGAAGAATGTGAAAAGATGCATTATTGATAATATAAGAAAAAGACAGTCAACATTTATTGGGCACATAATAAGAGGAGGCATTGAGAATATAGTGACAACAGGAAAGATAGAAGGGAAAAAGATCAAGGGGAAGACCTAGAGAAAAGATAGTTTGAATAAATGGCTTCGATTGACGACACCAACAGAAATTATGACATATATGGGAGATCGATGTATATGGAGAGATATGATAGGCAACGCGATACGGCACTTGATGATGACGATGATTATCTCAGATTTTTCTGTTGTTAAATGTCCGCAGTCTGGTATTTGTGATTTTACTGTTATATTTATCATCTTGTTCTCTGTTTGTATTCATCTTGAGAAAGACTTTATGGTTGAAAAGTTGATTTAGTCTATTTTGTATACTGCCATCAATATTTGTTCATGTCTTAGTCTATTTTGTAACAGTAAAACTTAACTACCTAGTGTTCTGCGCAAGCACCTTATTGGTTATACAGTTTTACTGAAATCTCATTTATTATCGATTGTTCTATAAAATGGGGTCCAACTTTAATAATGTTGATCATCATCAGGTGCCATTTCTGTATCAAAGTTGTCTGCAACTGACCTAAAAAAAGCAATATTTTACATGCTGAAAATAGATGTGCTGGGATGGAAGGCACAAAATAATGCAGCTCCATTGTGAAATTGGCAACACAACGTACCTCATTGTCCCCAGTGGAAATCACACAAACTATTGTATTGTGTTTGTTATCAAGGAGCGGAAGTAAAAGCAATATTTTATATATATTATTCTTCATCATTCATTCTCAAATTGCCACTGGATTTCTCTTGTAACAGGACAATGGTCCTACAAGATTTCCAGTTGGATGTAGTCCAGAGAATGGAAATGCGTTGTGTTGCCATTTTATTTGCGCCAATGGCCCAACACATCCGTCTTCAGCTGGATATTATATATATATATATATATATATATAAATATATAGTTGTGAGTAGGGTTCACAGGAATAAATTAATATCGGCACGTAAAATGCGTCAGATTCTGGCATGCACAGATTTCCGTAAAAAACGTTATTTCATCTTGGAAGAAAAATATGTACTCTCACTATGAGGGCATAAATATTTTCTGTGACTCCTGCTGCACATTATAAATACATTCACTCAATTTTAATATCACCGCTTCTTCATGAACTGAAGCCTACTATCCCTTCTTCATGAACTGAAGCCTACTGCCCATTCTTCATGAACTGAAGCCTACTATCCCTTCTTCATGAACTGAAGCCTACTACCCCTTCTTCATGAACTGAAGCCTACTGCCCATTCTTCATGAACTGAAGCCTACTGCCCATTCTTCATGAACTGAAGCCTACTGCCCCTTCATCATAAACTGAAGCCTACTGCCCCTTCTTCATGAACTGAAGCCTACTATCCCTTCTTCATGAACTGAAGCCTACTATCCCTTCTTCATGAACTGAAGCCTACTATCCCTTCTTCATGAACTGAAGCCTACTATCCCTTCTTCATGAACTGAAGCCTACTATCCCTTCTTCATGAACTGAAGCCTACTATCCCTTCTTCATGAACTGAAGCCTACTATCCCTTCTTCATGAACTGAAGTCTATCTTCTAACTACTGGTCTAACACAAGATGAATGTTATCTGTTTTTTTTTCTAAAAATTATTATTAAAGACATTGATTCACATAATTAAACCCACCATTCTGTGTCCTGCTTAGAACAAAAACAACAGCAGAAATTATAACTTTATCCTCGCTTATCCACTAATGCATTCTATGGAAATCCATGCACGCCAGATTCTGACACATTTTTTGCAGAACTATCATTTTTTTACACAAAAATTCTTACGGAATGAAAATATAATATATATATTGCACATACTGGGAGTGTTTTATTTTCTTCAGTGTTCATTCTCAAATGCCTGGAAATCTGCTGAAGACGGACGTGTTGGGCCATTGACGCAAATAAAACAGCAACACAATGCATTTCCATTCTCTGGACGACATCCAACTGGAAATCTTGTAGGACCATTGTCCTGTTACAAGAGAAATCCAGTGGGAATTTGAGAATGAACGCTGAAGAAGAAGAAATGCCTGGAAATTAGTGGATGCAGTCTGGAGAATCAAACATGGTGTGCCATAGTTTACAGCTTAACTGTGATATCGGTACTTTTAGGCATTGCATATCCGACTTCAGCAAGGTTTCTGGGTTACTTTGGTCTGCTATGGAATAGGACAGCCAACTCCACTCCAAAACCTCCTTAGTCGCCTCCTACCACATGCATGGCATGTAACAATGTTGCTATTCTTTGCTTCCCTCTCGGACCTGGGAACCAAAGGAGTGTATAGCCGAATGTCTAAAATGCAGGTTTCATAACCAAAATGAGATCACGGATTCAAACCATAGTTGAGACTAAAACCACAGTTCAGGGGTAAAATAAAAAAACTTTCCTATACATTTCAGTGTCAAAGTGGTCTTTATTACCACTACCTATAATAAACCTTCCTAAAAATTGTGGTGTCAAAGTGGTCTTTATTACCACTACCTATAGTAAACCTTTCTATACTCCTCCACATGAAAATATTATTCACAATTTATAGGTGCATTAGACCGAGACTACAACAAGTAAAATATTATCAATATCTTGGACACATAATCACAAATGACGGCAGATGTGAAACAGAAGTTAAAAGGATAATAGGAATGGCTAAATGTACCTTCAATGACATGAGGAAAATATTAACATTTAAACAAGTTAAAAATGAGAATTGTAAAATGCTACATCTCTTCTTCTGTGTTCATTCTCAAACTCCAACTGGATCTAGCTGGATCATGGTCCTGCTAGATTTCCAGCAGGATGTAGTCCAGAAAATGGAAATGCGTTGTGTCGCCGTTTTATTTGCGCCAATGGCCCGACACATCCGTCTTCGGCGGGAAATGCTACATCTATTCTATATTAATGTATGGCTCAGAAACATGGACACTAAACAATTAGAAGACAGAATTGATGCCTTTGAGATGTGGATATATAGAAGAATAGGGGGAACATCGTGGAAAGAGAAGAAAACAAAGAGGTTCTAAAAACACTTAGTATGAAGAAAGAGTCATTAAGAGAAATAAAGAGCAGGCAAATAAAATATTTTGGACACATTAAAAACATGACACCTTGTTGAAGACCTTACTTGAGGGTAAAGTCGAAGGGAGTGAGCAAGAGGTAGGCAGAGATACAAGTAGGAGAGTAACATCACAAGATGGACAGGTTACAGTCTAGCAGAGTGCATCACCAAAACAAGAGATGGGATGTTGGAGGTCTGTTGCAGACACAGCACTTGATGATGATGAGACAGTGACTCTCGCCAATAAAAGACCTGCAAGCAGAATCAAAACAAGCCTTCGGACATCATTTTTGCAATTATTTCTCTCTGTATTTCATTGGTCAACATTTACAGGTGACGCAGAGGATATATTGACCAACGAAAACATAGCAATAATCAAAATTCTCATGTATGAAGACTTGTTTTGATTCTGCTCGTTGGTGTTCTATTGCTGAAGGTCACAATTAGAAATACAAGTCCATCGGCTCTCTCATAACGACAATTTATAAGTGAGACACTGTAAAACTGCATAACAAAAATACTTACATAAAACACATGGTCAATCAGCTTTACAATGAACATACAGACTCAGAATATAGGGTATGGGTACAAAATAACACAAATAACAGCATGCAAGACATTTCAACCTTAAGCTCTTTTTCAAGAAAATACAAGACAAACCGTAGAAACTATGGCACTTTCACAAAAGCATTGAACGACAGTCATCTAAGGTAACAATGGCGCACATATACACAGATAATGTCATATAGACGTGCATTTTAAAAAAATATACGGAAAGTGAGACTGGAATAAAATAACTACCTGAAAACAACAAAGGGCCCCCCCCCCCCCCACTCCCCAAAATCTAAATAAATGAATGATCAGAATTAAGACCAAATGACTTAAGAGTACCAAACTGAAAGATACAGCGTCCTGAGACGTCACAATATTACAGCACATATCAAGTGACCAAACGTGCAATAATCCAAAAACCGATCGTCAGTCAATCCAGCATGCCTAACATCAACAGGATAAAAGAAAATAGATAGATAAATAGAACACCACTTTTTAGAATCTCCAACAATATGTACTCTTAGTTGTAGTCCTGGGTTCATTCCCCAGTTGAGGCGGAAATGTTTTCAGATCGCAACGGCTCCCAGGTCGACCCAGCCTTAAATGGGTACCAGATTAATCCGGGAAGTAAAGACTGTGAGGGAGAGGAGATGGCTACCGCCCTCATTTGCAGAGCCTGTGAAATGTGAGATCGTTAACATCTCACACCCCTACGGCATTAATAAATGCTATGGGTTATTTTAATTTTTTTTTTTTTTTTTTTTTATTCTTAGTTGATTCTACTGTATATAGAGAATTTCTTTCAATACATAATTTTGTTTGTCCTGACCAAGTTGTTATAATTAGATTTTACCATCAAATGTTTGTAGGCCTTTTTATGTGTGTGTATATATATATATATATATATATATATATATATATATAATTACCAAATAAAGGCCAGATGCAATCGAAAATTTCGTTATGGGCGGTAGTAACACAAATACCATCGTGATAATAATTAAGTAAAAAAGTGTTAACAAATATCTACTACTACTAATAAAATGATAAAAACAATAATAAAATAAATAAAGATGAAAATGGTTGACGTTTTGAAAAAAATGTTGGAAACATCAACCATTTCATTTAGCTACTGCTCTTCTTCATGTAACTTAGGTTTACTTTTGTGCAATTTCTCTTTATATTTTCTCAGACTTTCTGTGTTGAATACAGAGAGCAGAAATATCTCTCTACAGTTTGAGTGACCCTTTTTTGTTTCGTTTATTCCTAAACTCTCGCCGGATATCTTGTTGCAGGATGCTCCTACTAGATTTCCAGCGGGATGTAATCCAGAGAGCAGAAATGCAATGTGTCCAATAGCCCGATACATCCAACTTCGGTATGTTTAATGTGATGCAGCATTGTGCAATATAACCTAATTAAGCAAATGTTTCACTTTCTGTAAATATCAAATAAATTGTGTGACGGCACAGAGACAGTAAGGCCTCCAACTATTCCTATTTATTTATTAACAATAAGAGACCAGGCACAATGATGGTGGCTTTGTTTGATCCTCAAAGTGGCTTTGTCTGAATCTCATGGTGGATTTGTCTGAACCTCATGCAAACAACACACACACTAATATCCTGGATCTTAAGTTGTGTCTGGAATAAGTTACTTTTGTTTTCCAAATGGCTGGTCGAAGTCATCATTCTGTAAGGCTGAGAGGAAGTCCCTGAAATATCAGATAGAACAAGTGAAACACATGCAAGGAATTGTGGGATAGATCAGGGATTCTTAACATAGGCCATATGGTTCTCTAGGGAATCGCAGACTAAGTAAGGGTGAAGAAAATTGTGTTAGGGAGCCACAGACCTGTCTTTGGGGAGGGAGCAATCCGAAGTCTATAAATCTAATCTGACGATAGAAACCCACTGTCGATAAATGTCTACATCAAGGTAGGCATTTGTAGTCATAGACAACGACCGTCCATAATTATTTCCCATCATGCTCTTAATATAAATATGTGCTAGAGTGATTGTCCGCAGCAATATAACTACGCAATTGACCTTTTCACATTTGCAAACCGAACTGCGTAGACCTAACTTCAGTACTGCCATTTTTCGATAATTCTTCAAGGCTTATGATTCAGACCAAGACAAATTTTAAAGTTTTAGTGTTGCAGGTATTGTTTGTAGATCAACATATGGGATTTGAGAGAGATGTTGGTAATAGTTAAAAGTGATATAAATTTACGACGATGAATTTGAGGTTTGGCTTTTCTACAGCTAGGCCTACGCACATCCTTGACGCTGTAAGTTCTTTGTTGTCGTTTGTCCACATTCTCGATTTTGGTTGTACACAACATAACATTGACACACACAAGCAAATTACACCTTCAAATCATATCCAGCATCCATTTATCTCTATTGTCTCTGAATTAAAAATTTTAATATATTAAAAACGTCACGCTAAAAAAGCAAACATATGCAGAAAAACAAGAAGTCATAAAAATGGTCGGGTGCCAGAATAATACATTATTTTTATCTGGGTTGCTACAGGTTCAATGAGAAATAAACCAATAAAAGATATAGAGGACTGATTTCATTGTACTCTCTCATCAAAACCATGCTCCGAGAGTACGACTCATAGCACGTAACTCCATATCTTGAAGAAATAATCCCCATGGTCTCCAGGGAAAAAAAATCACTTTTTATGACATCACTAGCGGGATTCAAATCCATGTCCTTTTGGTATAAAGCAAACGGCGTAACCGCAACACCAAGGAGATTCTTAAATAAGCTAATATGCCTGTAATAAGTTTTTTTAAGGCTCTATGTGGCAGCCATGAAAGAAAAAATTTTCTCAAAAGGAGGCCCATATATACAAGCATGTACATTAGAACCACAACCTCCTCCCTCCAGGAATTCAGAACATTACTTTTTGTACTAGGATATTAGCCAAAAGGCTAGAACCTACACACCCTCGTCCCCCACCTACTTGTTGATTTTCCCAACATCTCATGAAAATGAAGAAATTATGCACGAAAATGAGCACATGAATTTTTTGTTAGGTGAACACAGAAAAAATTACTGAAGATGTATCTATGGCCCTGATAGCTGCGTCACTTCCATGTGCCAGGGTAGTAGAGGTTGACTTCCAACTCCAGATTAGCATTTGATATTCTTTTTGTGGGAGGTGTTCCAGAGCTTTCACAGATTCTAGATAACTGTTTAACTTGATGTGACTACAGAATGAAATGCCAAAAGCTGGAAAGATCTGGACGGGACTTGATAGTGATCTTACTATCTTGAGGCAAAAAAAGGGTTGATACTCCCTTCTAGCAGCACAGATATGGGTGATCTGCAGACTCTATTCCAGAGAAGGTTGCAGAGTGAGGTAGCTAACCCACAGTCCGACCTCCTTAATCACTTCTTAGTACATGCATGAAAGCTGGCAGTGTTAATATTCTTTGCTTCATTTTTGGGCCCTGGTTACAGGTGAAGAAATGATGGATAGAAATTGGAGACATGGATGGATTTGGGACATGCTAAAAAAAATAGTACAGTTCCACAAAAACTATTACTATTAATGTTGAAATGATGAAAACTTGCATGGTTTGGGCATATATGCTGACATGTTTCTTGTCAAACATTATACAACAGGGAAAGGTGGAAGAAGCAGAGGGGAACAAAGAAAAGCATGGATAGGCATCAAGAACTGGACACGACAAGATTATCCGCATTGTTAAAGATAAAAATCACTGGAGGATTCTGTGTGTTGTATCCAATGTGGTACCCCTATGACCCTGATTGTGTGTTGTATTCAATGTGGTACCCCTCTATGACCCTGATTGTGTGTTGTATCCAATGTGGTACCCCTCTATGACCCTGATTGTGTGTTGTATCCAATGTGGTACCCCCTATGACCCTGATTGTGTGTTGTATCCAATGTGGTACCCCCTATGACCCTGATTGTGTGTTGTATCTAATGTGGTACCCCCTATGACCCTGATTGTGTGTTGTATCCAATGTGGTACCCCTCTATGACCCTGATTGTGTGTTGTATCCAATGTGGTTCCCCCTATGACCCTGATTGTGTGTTGTATCCAATGTGGTTCCCCTATGACCCTGATTGTGTGTTGATGCATGTCATGTAGTGTCTCTATGACCCTAATGTGTTTATAAATAGATCGCTAGAAAATTGTGGATGTGGATCCCGCAGGGAAAAAATCAAACAGAACACCTAGGAACACATGGGGCAGAGATACCATGAAGGACTTGATAAAGATAGGAATCACATGGTAGGAGGCTGGGAACATAGTCAAGCATAGAGACATGGAACATTCTTGTCTGTTGTCTATGCACCCAAGGGAGCACAGGAGGAAGAGATGGGAATAACATGGAAGGAGGCTGGGAACATAGCCAAGTATAGAGGCATGGAAAATCCTTGTCTGTGATCTATGGTTCCAAGGGTGTGTAAATGTCCAAGGGTGTGTAAATGTCCAAGGGTGTCTTCTTCTACATTTGTTCTCAAACTCCTGTAGATTAGCTGGATGTAGTGCGAAGAACTGAATGTGTTGTGTCATGGTTTACAGATTTATATAATATCTACGTCTTTCTGCCTGACACATCCATCTTCAGCATGGCTTCTGGGTCACTTTGACCCTCTATGGGACAGTACAGCAAACTCCTCCTCCTTAGTCGCCTTTTACGACATGCATGGCAGGTAAGTGTCACTGTTGTTTTCCCCCCTTCAGACTCTGACAACACAGAATTGACCAAGAGCTTGATTGACAGGTGACAGAAAAGATATAATGTATGATTAGCATGTAGAGAGAGACAGAGATACATACCCCAACTGGCTTGTGTTATTATTGTTCTGGCTTTTATGTGCGTCATGAAGTGACCCAGTCACCATTGGTTTAAGTACTCGGTCTGAGGAAAATAGTTGACTTATATGTCAGGTGTTGTATTTTAATGACCAGTCACCATTGGTTTAAGTACTCGGTCTGAGGAAAATAGTTGACTTATATGTCAGGTGTTGTATTTTAATGACCAGTCACCATTGGTTTAAGTACTCGGTCTGAGGAAAATAGTTGACTTATATGTCAGGTGTTGTATTTTAATGACCAGTCACCATTGGTTTAAGTACTCTGTCTGAGGAAAATAGTTATGACCAGTCACTATTGGTTTAAGTACTCGGTCTGAGGAAAATAGTTGACTTATATGTCAGGTGTTGTATTTTAATGACCAGTCACCATTGGTTTAAGTACTCTGTCTGAGGAAAATAGTTGACTTATATGTCAGGTGTTGTATTTTAATGACCAGTCACCATTGGTTTAAGTACTCGGTCTGAGGAAAATAGTTGACTTATATGTCAGGTGTTGTATTTTAATGACCAGTCACCATTGGTTTAAGTACTCTGTCTGAGGAAAATAGTTGACTTATATGTCAGGTGTTGTATTTTAATTACCAGTCACCATTGGTTTAAGTACTCGGTCTGAGGAAAATAGTTGACTTATATGTCAGGTGTTGTATTTTAATGATCAGTCACCATTGGTTTAAGTACTCGGTCTGAGGAAAATAGTTGACTTATATGTCAGGTGTTGTATTTTAATGACCAGTCACCATTGGTTTAAGTACTCGGTCTGAGGAAAATAGTTGACTTATACGTCAGGTGTTGTATTTTAATTTCTCTATGTTGTCCATCTATTATATGTATTATTGAATTTACAAATTATGTTTGTTCTCAAACTCCCAGTGGATCTTTCTTGTAGCAGGACAATGATCCTACTAGATTTCCAGCAGAATGTGTAGTTCAGAGATCTCTCTTGTAGCAGGACAATGATCCTACTAGATTTCCAGCAGTATATCGAATTTCCGATATCCACACTCTGTGACCAACTTCAAATATCGTCAAATATATTACAATACTTCAGTAATATAGTAACAATATAAATAGTATTACTAAGGGTTAGTATTATAAGACTCAACTATTTCCACCTAAGCTGTTTTTATAAAATACTTAACATTCATTGGTGGGATAAAAGACCAGACAGTGAGGACTGATGAAATTTTAATCTAATAATAGACACACAATGCTGATGAAGGCACAGACATGCCGGGCTGGACATACGGTCTGCATGAAAGATCATTGTCTACCAAAAAAGTTGTTATATGGAGAACTCCAGACTTCCTCCCGCAAGGCGGAGGACAGAAGAAGCATTTTAAAGACACTCTTAAGACATCACTGACTCATTAAATATATAGATACACATTCATGGGAGAGTCTTGCACAGAACAGATCCAACTGGTGTCACAGAATTGAGAGCTGTGCAGCAGCTGCAGAGAACCTCAGACATGCTGCGCAACAAAAAAGCACTAGAAAACAGGCAAGAGCTGCTCAATGTCTCACAGACTCCTCCCACACATTCTCAGAATGTGGTAGAAAATTTCAGACATGCACAAGACTCAGTCACAGTCTGGCACACAGCAGACATCTTCATCATTATCCCAATTTAACTGAATGATCATCACCAATTACGACGGAAGAACAACGTTACTAAAAATGGTTCATCCAGGATAACCAAAAGGTTCAAAACGCATAGAGGATTGACTTCTTTGCACTCAGTTTACCTTATATGTACTCTGTCCCTCTCAACAAAATGGCACGCAGCCTGCAGAGTACCACTCAAAGTACATCACTCCATAGCTTCAAGCAATAATCCCCAGGGATCGCTGAAGAAAAATCCACTTTATAAATAATTTATCACGGGCAGGACTCAAACCTGCAACGTCTTGTGCATAAAGTGAACGGCATAACCATTACGCCAAGGGGATAATTTGTATGATTTATTTTGTTTTCTGGTGTTAGTCTTGCATTTCTCATGATAAAGACCTTATGGTTGAAACGTCAATAACATAGTGTCATGTCATGTCAGTCTGTAGTGTCATGTCATGTCAGTCTGTAGTGTCATGTCATGTCAGTCTGTACGCTATACAACAAATGCTTGTGTGTTTTTCTTAAGGATCTATTGAACTTCTGCGTTCATTTTCAAACTCATGCAAATTAGCAGAATGTAGTCCAGAGGATGGAACATGTGTCATGGTTTACAATTTACTTGCAATGTCTACACCTTTCAGCCAGACACATCTGATTTCAGCATGGTCTATGCATTACTTTGTCTATGAGATGATACAACCAACTCAACCCTCCCCCCCCCCAAATCTCCTTAGTTGCCTCTTACAACATGCTTGATGGGTAACAGTGTTAATATTCTTTGTTCCCCTTTCAAGCCTCGGCAACACAAAGGGTGAATACCTATTGATTGGCATGTTGAACATTTCTAAGCGCGTTGTCATGAATTCTTTTTTTTTTATGTCATCATTCATTTTCCCCCCATAAATTTGCAAACATCCTTGGTAATGGGAGATTAGTATGTTCTGGGTTGCGTTTAAGGAAAGGATTTTCTTTTAAAATATTTTTGCTAAGACGGGAGATGTGACTTATCATCTTTGTAACATCTATCTAATTACTGCAAGAGGTAGGCAGAGATACAATGGGGGGGGGGGGGAGAGAGACATCATGTGATAGATAGGATACATTCTAGCAGAGTGCACCATCAAGGCAAGAGGAACATGTTGGAGGTCAGTCGCCACCAACCTTCAATGTGAAGACAGCACATGATGATGATTAAATTACTGTATGTATCACTTTATGTAATTAAATTACTGTATGTATCACTATTTGTAATTAAATTACTGTATGTATCACTATTTGTAATTAAATTACTGTATGTATCACTATTTGTAATTAAATTACTGTATGTATCACTATTTGTAATTAAATTACTGTATGTATCACTTTATGTAATTAAATTACTGTATGTATCACTATTTGTAATTAAATTACTGTATGTATCACTTTATGTAATTAAATTACTGTATGTATCACTATTTGTAATTAAATTACTGTATGTATCACTATTTGTAATTAGATTACTGTATGTATCACTATTTGTAATTAAATTACTGTATGTATCACTATTTGTAATTAAATTACTGTATGTATCACTATTTGTAATTAAATTACTGTATGTATCACTATTTGTAATTAGATTACTGTATGTATCACTATTTGTAATTAAATTACTGTATGTATCACTATTTGTAGTATTAATCTAATCATTCTGTTATCTCTGCATATATATCTATCTCCTCCCATCCCCCCCCCCTGTTATCGCTCCATACTATCTTTAGGCATCATTTATAAAAAGCTATGTCTCCATGGCAAACTGACCTGGGAATATGCTCTGAAGTTGCCCTCGTTGTCCTGTCAAAATTTGATGTCCCATTTCTTGTGCCGTCTGTTCGAGTATGTAAGATATCCTATTGAGCTGTCTCTCACGTCGTGTTTGGGTGTCTGAGGTAGGTGTCAGTCGTGAGGATGTTTCAACATCATTTCTTAAATTTGTAACTGCCATGAGCTCTTCAATACTAATCTGCAGAGATAATATAGTTTACATAAATTATCTGGCACATATTAGGCCTATGTTCAATCTGCAATTGAATGCAAGTTCACATCGAGACAAAACAGGTTATATAGTGGAGTCTCATTATTGTATATTTGTTCATGAAAAAAATAGCTTATTTAACATTAATTTTCGTGGACCGCTGGACCAGCAACCAACATTAATTTTCGTGGACCGCTGGATCAGCAACCAACATTAATTTTCGTGGACCGTTGGATCAGCAACCAACATTAATTTTCAAAATTCCTGATTATTTTTAATCTGTATTGTATATTAAAAAATTATATTATGACATTTATTTTGATATTTTAATCTTTATTGTATATAGCGAAATTCTATTGTGACATATATTTTTATGTTTATAATGTTGATTATTTAAATATTATTTTATTTTAGGTTTTGGGTTAGGATAGTTGTGTTTTACATAACTAACCCTATCCAATAAATATTTCAACTATTAAATTATGACCATGAAATTTACAAACATAGACAAGGGAAATAGCTCGACAATGTGGTGGCATCTACTTGTACTGTACCCACATTTTTTTTGTTTAGTTACAATGCAATAAAAGCTCTTGTTTCGTATGTGTGATGGAGTGTTTCTTCAGAGATTTCTTTCATACTCAGAAGTATGCGCTGCTTTTATTTGTGTATATAGAAGGCATGTTCCACCATTTTGAATGCATACATCCACTGACATGAAGGCCTACAACTATTTGGTGGTATCTATGATAGCCAATTTATAGCATACAATATGATTGCATGGCTTCAACATGACCACAAATATACAATATGATTGCATGGCTTCAATAGGACCACAAATATAAAACTCACCTCTCTATCTGATGACAGACCAGAGTCGCTGAGATGTGAAAAGTCTGTCTCTGCCATATACTGCACGGCAGCCTTGAAGGAAACTAGACAGTATCTGTAGGCATGGGATGGAGTCATTAATTCAGATGTCAATCCAATAATATATACAATATTATAATATATTAATAGATGCTATGCTACAGTCAGATATTGTAGCAAAGCTATAAACCATGTCACAACACATTTCGTTCTCTGGACTACATTCTGTTAATTTGAAAGAGTTTGAGAATGAACACAGAAGAACAGGTTAATGAGAGACCCAGCTGTGATTTGTGTTGTTCACCAATCACAAGTGATGATGATCCTTTGTTACATCCTGTTCTTGAAATTCAGTTAGAAGTATATCGAGGCTGACAGAAGTATACTGAGGCTGTTATCTCCAATGAAATTCAGTTAGAGGTATATTGAGGCTGTTATCTCCAATGAAATTCAGTTAGAGGTATACCGAGGCTGTTATCTCCAATGAAATTCAGATAGAGATATACCGAGGCTGTTATCTCCAATGAAATTCAGATAGAGATATACTGAGGCTGTTATCTCCAATGAAATTCAGTTAGAGGTATACCGAGGCTGTTATCTCCAATGAAATTCAGTTAGAGGTATACCGAGGCTGTTACTGCAGCTTTTCAATGACTGAGACTAATTTTACTAGGGCAGTTATGGTGTTGATTCTTAATACATTCTTTGAAAGACTCAAAACGGTTAGTAAATTTTTTGCAGATCAGTGCAGAAATGAGAGAGCAGATACGCTTGCATTGAATGCAGCTATAGCCGGTGTATTGAGAATGCAGCTATGGCCAGTGTATTGAGAATGGATAGAGAAGTATTTTACGGTTGCTTGAGGAACTCGTGTTGAATGTAGACATTTATCATAGATAGCATCAATGAAGTAGTTGGGCAAATTTGTTATTCAATGTGGCACAAGTAGACCTAGGCATCTGAGGAGCAGGAAAAGTGAGTTAAACCAGTGATTCATGGAAACAATCACTATACATACACTTCGATATTTGCTTGGGAAGACTGAGCACATATGTTTCCCCAGAGTGCAGTGCCATCGGCTCATAATCTAATCGGATATGTCCTTTGGGAAAATACAGGCAGAGGTAGCTCAGTTGCTAGTGAACTGTCTTCCTGGTCGGATGATGTAAGGTTCAATTCCAGTCCAAATTGAATTATTTTCAAATCACCAACAGCTCCCAGATTGACCTAGCCTAAGTAAATGGGTACCATATCTTCTGGAAAAGTAAAGGTGGTAGACATGATGTTGACCACATCACCCCTAGGTATACCGTTGGTCAATGAAAAATACAAGTCTAACACAGTATTCCCAGACACATCTCAATGGCATGGAGAAGGTAAACTTCACTTTACTATATTGTTTAGTTATGAGCTGTCATCATTTCACTCTGGATATTCCCCAGACACATCTCAATGGTATGGAGAAAGGGAAACTTCAATTTAATATTTTGTTCGGTTATGAATTGACATCATTGAACTGTGGACAAACCTATAGGTGCTCAGTCTCTGCCAGCTGATGTCAAAAGTTATGCATGCTTATAATTCCTGTGGCTTGCTGGTTAAAAATGCTCAAAGCTAACGATAGTCAAGCATGCTCAACATTTTTCCTGCTATCTGTATCACTATCAACATGGACACAGATGCTCACTTCTCCACCTTTACTTTATTTATTTTATTTTTACATTTGGGAAAATGGCAAGCACTGAAGAATTGGATTTTAGTAAGAATCCATTACACTCCTATGGATCTGTGCTGTATGCAATGGTGATGGTCTGATAATTAAATAACATAACCAACATCTGACTGGGAATTTGAGTCTGCATACTCCACTGGAGTGAAAAACGTACGGGAATGTTCCCCATACTGCTGGTTTTTAACTGAGACAAGATCAACTGTCTACCATGGCGACACATATTTTACATAAGGAACATTTTTTGTTCTGTAGATATTTCTAAAATACAACAAATGAGAGAAGATTGATTTGACAGAAGAACAGTAGAGCAAACATAGAAGACTGACCCGAGGTCATCCCTGTCTTGGTCAGTAGATTCCCACATGAAGTTTTCTATATAGAACAAATCACTGTGTAAATGACAGCACTTTGCCTTGGCTATAATTGTAACCTAAAAATTTGAGAAAATATAAATCTATGACAAACAGATCAAGTCAAAAACCAAACCAAAAATTACAATTAATAACCATGAACTAGAAAGTGTCATTAATTTGTTTATATTTGGGTGCAAAAATAAACAGTTCCGGAGATTGTGCTGCAGAAATAGAGAATTGTAATAGTGACTTCAAAACTTGCACAAATCAAAAAAATATTTGGCAAAGCACAAACAGTAAAAATAGGTTACATCTGCTTAGAGCAAATGTATTTCCAAGGAATGGACAGGGCAAGATATTTCCACACTCATCCGCATCGCTGAGAATAGAATTCGCTGGAGGACTCTGTGTGCTGAAGCATCCAATGTGGTACCCCTACGACCCTGAAGGGTTATGGGTTTATTGATTGATTGATTTCGAAGTAACAAATTATGGTTGTGATTCATAGACACTTAATAAAACAGTGACAAAGACAACAGCTGCCTTCGAAATGGCGATGTTACAGAAGAATTTTGAGAATAATATGGACAGCAAAAAAAATTAATCAAGAAGTGATAAGAACATTAAACATTGAAGAGCAGTTGGTTCTTGAAAGAACATTAAACATTGAAGAGTGGTGGTTCTTGAAAGAACATTAAACATTGAAGAGTGGTGGTTCTTGAAAGAACATTAAACATTAAAGAGTTGTGGTTCTTGAAAGAAAGCTGATATTTTTTTGGCCATATAAAGAGACATAACAGTATGGAAAAATTAATAATGGAAGATATGGGTACTGGTAGCAGGAGTAAATCCCATGGCATCAACTTGCATCAAGGATGAAGATATGGGTACTGGTAGCAGGAGTAAATCCCATGGCATCAACTTGCATCAAGGATGAAGATATCTCTTCATATGCTAAGCAGCAACAACTATTAGGATGGGGTGGCCAGCTTTATTCCTTGCTGAGCTTACCTTCCATAACTCATGCATCAGGTACCCATTTACAGCTTGGTCGACTGAGGAGAAGTCATGTTAGGTAAGAAATCACAATCATGAATTTTTTTTGTCGGGACAGAAATAACAGCCGCACAAGACGATGTGGATAAGAGACATCTTAGATTGTTTTAACATGTCCATGGCTATGGCAGGTCAACTCACCCACAGAATCATGAGGCGTTCAGAAGTTTCAAAAATAAGACTACATTCTGAAAAGAATGTCTAGATATATATATATATATAAAACTCCATATAAGCGTTTAAAACTGAAGAATGAGGGAGAAAAACAGTAGGTTGAGAAAAAGAAACTGGTGTTTGACCCAGTCAACAGGTAATTAATTAGCACCAGGGATTACAACATGAAGAGCAGATAAATGACGTGTGGCAGAAAAATACCTTATTGAGTATCTAAGAATGTATGATAATTTACTTTAAACTTATAGAATGTGTAACATCGCACACGTTCAGCTTCTGTGAAGTTGAAGTAGCATGTGCCAAACCTAGTGGGATTTTTTTCCTTCGGATTTCCCATTTTTAACCAAATCTCATGAGCATAATTAAAAAAAACAAATAGGGGTACTTCTCCAGGTTAGTTTTGTGTGCTGACCTCATGCAGTGTCACTATCTTGTTATATCTCACTTTAAATACTGTACGTGAAATCTTGGCAGACCAAGAAGAAAATGGACGCAAGACATCAAAGAACACCTGAACATGACAATAACAGAAGCAGGAAGACTGGCTCAAGATCGACAGAAGTTTCGAAATTCTGTGATGACTGCTACATCCTGTTCAGGATATGCTACCTGATGATGATGCTGATGACATGAAATCCTGGCTATTTTTGGTAAAAGACATAAACAATATCAATGTTTATGATTTAAATCATGCTCTTCTAATGATAGAGCTTGGTATTCGAATAAAAAGATCTGTGTAATTATCTGCAATGATGTCCACATTTTTTGTTCTTGCTAATGTCCATCCCCTAAATACATCACATCACCTGTTTTGACTTTCCGAATCATATTCATTGAGTCAGTATACACGCATGGGAATATTCTTGCGATTCCAGCCAGTTAAGTGCCTGCATTGTGGCAAATACGTCCATCGTTAGAGTGCTTGTTGTTGTGGTAAAGACCTCACTGGCTTCATGTACTGTTCTTCCTTGTGATATGGCAGTAAAGGCCCATGCAGACCTCTGATGACAGATGACCGACCCATCTGTGTAAATCACATTTGCGTTATCAGCATGTTCGCAGATGAGTGCCTTGACCTCTGTTTATTATTTATTTCCGTAGAACTGTATATTATTTATTTTCTGCATATCCATTCATTTTCTTCCAGCATTCAATATTTCATTCATTGCCATTAAACTTTCTTTCTGTGTTCTTTGATATTTTTATATCTGTAATATTCTGTGTTCTGTTTGTGATAAAGGCCTTTTGATCAAAACTTCTAATTAGTATTGTTGTTAGTGAATTATAAAACTTTATTATCCTGTATTCAATTTTTCTGCATAGTATGTATGGGTATTCATAAATCTCAATACTTAGTTCATGTGATACAATGGTACTTACCAAAATTGGGATCAAGTCATCAGAAGTAATGCAGGCCTCATAAATGCTATCTGAATGGAATTTAAACAAAAATAATATCTCAAAATTATCAACGTACAACAGTAATACTTTATGTAATTAGTTTTAGCAATCAGGTACTAATAAGAGAACGTGTATTGAAAGCATTGGTAGTGTTCCAACTGGGTATCTGTAGCAAAATGGTAGTGTTCCAACTGGGTATCTGTAGTAAAATGGTAGTGTTCCAACTGGGTATCTGTAGTAAAATGGTAGTGTTCCAACTAGGCATCTGTAGTAAAATGGTAGTGTTCCAACTGGGTATCTGTAGCAAAATGGTAGTGTTCCAACTGGGTATCTGTAGTAAAATGGTAGTGTTCCAACTGGGTATCTGTAGTAAAATGGTAGTGTTCCAACTAGGCATCTGTAGTAAAATGGTAGTGTTCCAACTGGGTATCTGTAGCAAATTGGTAGTGTTCCAACTGGGTATCTGTAGTAAAATGGTAGTGTTCCAACTAGGCATCTGTAGTAAAATGGTAGTGTTCCAACTAGGCATCTGTAGTAAAATGGTAGTGTTCCAACTAGGCATCTGTAGTAAAATGGTAGTGTTCCAACTGGGTATCTGTAGCAAAATGGTAGTGTTCCAACTGGGTATCTGTAGTAAAATGGTAGTGTTCCAACTGGGTATCTGTAGTAAAATGGTAGTGTTCCAACTAGGCATCTGTAGTAAAATGGTAGTGTTCCAACTAGGCATCTGTAGTAAAATGGTAGTGTTCCAACTAGGCATCTGTAGTAAAATGGTAGTGTTCCAACTGGGTATCTGTTGTAAAATGGTAGCTTTCCAACTGGGTATCTGTTGTAAAATGGTAGCTTTCCAACTGGGTATCTGTTGTAAAATGGTAGTGCCAACTGAGTATCTGTTGGCCCAGTGTTCCAACTGGGTATCTGTAGTAAATATAGATCACTTGATCGATAAATGAGAATGTTTTGTTGCATGGTTTTTTTGCTTGACAACTAATTGTATCAATACAATCTATTCGTAACAAATATCTTCTTCAAACACAGAGAATCTCAAATGTACACGTGGTACATATGGAACGACCTTAACTGCAAAAGTTAAATAGACTTTCTTAGCAAAAAGAAATAATAGACGTTCCATAAGAGATGCAAGAGTAATTCCAAATATTTGTGCAGACACAGATCACAATGATGTATAAAATATTCAATCCAGACAGACACATAGACCTACCTCCCAGACAGGCCCACACACCTTCCAGACAGGCACATATATCTACCAAACAGACATTAATACCTACCAGATAGACACATAGGCCAATCTACCAGACAGACCCACATGTTTACCAGACAGACCTACATGTTTACCAGACAGGCTCACATGTTTACCAGACAGACCCACATGTTTACCAGACAGACCCACATGCTTACCAGACAGACCCACACACAACCCTACCAGACAAAATCTCATCTAAGGAAGCTGCTTCTCGTTTCCTCTCCTTGAGAAAGGCTGTTATACCTTCTGTTAAATTATCCTGGAAACATATAAGCGAAAAGTGTTCAATGTATGAGAAAAAAAAACTACTTCTTGTGTACCGGGTATATATATATTTAAACCATGCTCTTCTAATGATAGAACTCGGTATGCCTTTGAATACTGTTATATATCTTGCTATGATCCCTTGATACTCTACATGTATCCTTGTATATATATATATATATATATATATATATAGCTATCATTGGGAATAAAAATGTGTTACATTTTTTCAAATTCCGTGAGTGGATACAGTGGAATCTCCTTATAGTGCATAAGGTTTATAAAGAATAAATATTAATGCAGCAAATGGGGTTTGAACAAGGTCTGCTCAGATGGCACTTACTCGCCTTGCAACTTGAGTCAATGCATTTTCCGTCTTCGACCACACTCCATCCCTAATAAAAGATTTTAGTCAATGCTTTCAACATGTAAATTCTCAAGCCACTATGAATATGGGCCAGTCGATCAACACACTCTCTGCACAGTTATGTAAATTCCTGGAGAACCACAAACACTATACATCAGCACATGCCAGAAGGCCTAAGTACTATAAGGGTCAATTAAGCCAACTTATAAACATAAATAACATATAAACATAAAGAAGGTTGCTTCAGAAGTGACATGAGTAGATGAATAATATAATATAGAATCGAGGATTTATTATTAATAAATAAATAATAATGCATCAAATTGGATTTGAACATATAATCCCTCAGGGTTGCAGGCAGTGCTGCTTTAGAAAGATCACCACAAAAATTCCTCTGTATCTTTCTGTTCTCAGTTCTATTATAAAGTATTATAAATTAATACTTTCCTTTTTCCTTTTCTTACGCCCTCAACTGTTCCCTGCAGGACAGTCTTGAAATCATGTCTCATCACATGACCAAACCACTCAAGTTTGCGATATTTCACCTCTGCTAGTTATTCTTGACTCGCAAGAGTATTTATTATGTTTCTCACGTATATTTCGGTTTTATGTTCTGTATAATTTATGCGCAATATTCATCCGTAACATCTGTATTTCAAAAGCCGGTATTCTCCTCTCCATTTCCGTTGTAATTGTCAGACTCTCACATCTCTACAAAGAAATACATATTATTCAAGATTCATATATGTTGATCTTCATTGTTGTACGTATTCTGCTTTTTTTCATATGGTCTTCAATCAGGACAGTGCAACCAAGGCCATTACATACCATTCAATATCTGCTGAAAGAATTCCACATACCATTCAATATCTGGGTCATGTGACGTATTCCTTCCAGAACGTTGTCTTCCCAATGAACTCTCTGAACCTCTCTCTGTCTTGGGCGATGTGGCTTGCATATTCTAGCGATGTATTCATATTATCTTTAATGTCGTCAGTCCATCGTCTTCTTGGTCTGCCCCTTCTCCTCTTCCCAGGTACTCTTCCCTCCATTATTTGTCTTTCTAAACAGTTATGTCTCTTTATATGACCAAACAAGCGTAGTTTTCTTTTTGTTATTGTGTTTAGTAACCAACACTCTGGAATATTCAGTGTGTTTATAATATCTGAGTTTCTGATTTTATCCTTCCATGATATTCTAAGTATCTTTCTGTAGCGTTCAATATCTGCTGAAAGAATTCCACATACCATTCAATATCTGCTGAAAGAATTCCACATACCATTCAATATCTGCTGAAAAACAACAAAGGCAGTTACCATTCACCATCTGCCGAAAGAAACCCACATACCATTCACCATCTGCCGAAAGAAACCCACATACCATTCACCATCTGTTGAAAGTGACAAAACTCCTATAGAGATGCCCAGAGTATACTGCAGTTCAGTTCAGAAATTCAAATCAGTGACTAAACATATATCTTATCATTAACCAAATCTCGACTTAAATCACTCATTAAATGTACCAATTAAAACATAATCATCAAAGCAGACAGCAAACATTGTCTTACCACAGTTGATTTCAGACATGCTAGTTTCTCTCTGGGTGTTAGTTGGGTACCAATGTTTGCTAGTTCAACTATCTGAGAATGTATTGAATAATTTCATCAAACGTCACAGTTAACATACTTGGACCAATATAAAATGTATTTGTAGCAGCCATAAATCATCATATAATACACAAGCTTATGTAACAGACATAGACCATTATACATTTGTCACAGACATAGACCAGTATACAATACATCTGTAACAGATATAGACCATCATATAATGTCTGTCACAGACATAGACCTGCATGCAATGCACCCGTCACAGACATAGACCATTATACATTTGTCACAGACATAGACCTGCATGCAATGCACCCGTCACAGACATAGACCATCATATAATACATCAGGTCATAGACATAGACCATTCTAGAATACATGTCACATAAATAGACCAGCATACAATAAAACTGTCACAGACATAGACCATCCTAAAATACATCAGGTCATAGACATAGACCATCATATAATACATGAGGTCGCAGACATAGACCAGTATACAATACATCTGTCACAGACATAGACCATCATATAATGTCTGTCACAGACATAGACCTTCATGCAATACACCCGTCATAGGCATAGACCATCATACAATACATCAGTCAAACATACACCAGCATGCAATACATCTGTCACAGACATAGACCAGCATGCAATACATCTGTCACAGACATAGACAAGCATGCAATACATCTGTCCCAGACATAGACCAGCATGCAATACATCTGTCACAGACATAGACCATCATACAATACATCAGTCAAACATACACCAGCATGCAATACATCTGTCACAGACATAGACCAGCATGCAATACATCTGTCACAGACATAGACCAGCATGCAATACATCTGTCACAGACATAGACCAGCATGCAATACATCTGTCACAGACATAGACCAGCATGCAATACATCTGTCACAGACATAGACCAGCATACAATAAGCTAAGTCGTCAACATCTCCATCTAAAATCAAGTCAGTGACTCACTGCCATTGGTAAAGGGCATGCAAACACTGTTCTCACTCCAATTTCTTCTGGTCTGACTTGATTGAGTTTGTGACACTTGGACAGGAGAACGTGATCCTCCCGTGAGAATTTTTGTCGAACAACGACAAACACTTTATGATGGACTGCATTCATGATGTAACTGGGGAAATAAATATTGGATAGGAGGTAAATGGAGATTAAATATTGAATGTAATACTTGCTGTTATTTTAGCTTCATAGTTTTAGCATAACTTCCCGCATGTATCAAAAAACTCATCAGATGTTTTGTCTGGATATTCTATATAGACAGCATAACCTGTTTTGATGGTGGCTTGAAAGCAGACACATCAGTATAGGCATGACTACACTGTGCTGGGTGTCTATTATTTAATGTGTTTCTTTCAAATTACTTACAGGGTCAGAACTTTTCATTGCATTATTTTAGATATGAGATCAATGGAGAATAAATATTGGATTTGATATAAATGGAGAATAAATATTGGATATGATATAAATAGAATATAAATATTGGATTTGATATAAATGGAGAATAACTATTGGATATGATATAAATAGAATATAAATATTGGATTTGATATAAATGGAGAATAAATATTGAATTTGATATAAATGGAGAATAAATATTGGATTTGATATAAATGGAGAATAAATATTGGATATGATATAAATAGAATATAAATATTGGATTTGATATAAATGGAGAATAACTATTGGATATGATATAAATAGAATATAAATATTGGATTTGATATAAATAGAATATAAATATTGGATTTGATATAAATGGAGAATAAATATTGGATATGATATAAATAGAATATAAATATTGGATATGAGAAAACCTGAAGATAGCCAGGATACGAAAGGAGAGAAAAGAATTGCAACACGATGACCAGCCACACATTTCATACAAGGAGATTAAGCATGTTTGGGGGTGGAGTTGGTTGACTCTACAGTTCAAAAAGACCCAAAATCAATGATGAAATCGGATGTGTCAGGCTGAAAAATGCAGATATCACAGCAAAGCTGTAAATGATGACAAATGTTCTCCTACTAGATTCTGCTAATATGAAAGAGTTGCATAATGGTTGCAGAAAAATGATACACACACCATAGGCTTTACATGATAGAACTCATACACACACCATAAACTTTACATGATAGAACTGATACACACACCATAAACTTTACATGATAGAACTGATACACACACCATAAACTTTACATGATAGAAGTCATACACACACCATAAACTTTACATGATAGAACTCATACACACACCATAAACTTTACATGATAGAACTGATACACACACCATCAACTTTACATGATAGAACTCATACACACACCATAAACTTTACAACAAAGAAACTATACACTATCTAAGCATAGGATTTTTGCATCAATTGTAACTCACATACAAAGTTAAGAGAGCAAAAATGACCAACCTTTCTGTAGCTCCAGCCAAAACCTCCCTCAGTTTAGGGTCAGTGCTTAGAATTGGTTTTAACTTGGTCAACATTTCCTAACAAGAAACAGACAAACATCTTAAATACATTATAGATGTTAAGTGATGATGATGACTTTATGAAACTCTACAATCAGGAAATAGGCCATGTGTACATATGGACATATAGAAAGTTACATATGAACATAGAAAGTTACACACAGACATATAAAGTTACATATGGACATATAGAAAGTTACATACTGACATATAAAGTTACATATGGGCAAAACACAGAAATTTATATACAAAAATAGAGTTACATATGGACACAGAAAGTTATATATGGTATATTTTTGTATCATATAGTTGTATATGGTAATTGGAAAGTTTTATATGTAAAGCTACATATAGATATACAAAGTTACATATGGTATAATGGTATATGTAAAGTTACATATGGTATAATGGTATATGTAAAGTTACATATGGTATAATGGTATATGTAAAGTTACATATGGTATAATGGTATATGTAAAGTTACATATGGTATATGTAAAGTTACATATAGACATAGAAAGTTACATACGGACATAGAAAGTTACATAGACAGAAAGTTACATTGTAGTTTTTTCATGACTGATTTTATCACTTTTCAATGTGCAGAGGAGCGAACAATATACATAATAAGTGTATTTAAGGGTGCTGCATTTATGCCTATATCATGTCTGCAGATTTCACCCTCAGTCGATTGGATATTTTCCAATTAATCCAAATGTTAAATATGCTGGAAGTAAACGTACCAAAATATATATCCAGTGTGTCCATAACGTCGCTGTGCACTGAAATTGAAATTAAATATGTGTGCTCATGTTGACAATTGAAAGTTGTGCATTTCCAGTATATAGTTTCTTCTTCTTCCGCATTAATTCTCAAATTCCTGCTGTATCTCTCTTGTAGCAGGTCAATAGTCCTATTAAATTTCCAGCAGAATGTAGTCCAGAGAATGGAAATGTATTGTGCCATCATTTTATTTGCACCAATGGCACGACAGGGTTACTGAACAGTTGGATGCACAATTGCTTGTGGTGGAATTTGAATCTAGCACCTTGGCCATCACAGATGCACTCTGTACCATGTTGCCACAGAGCCAGATGCACCAATCCTCATGCTGGATTTAATTTAAAGAATAGTTGATAATTATAAAGAGAAGATGGGACTCACATCCTAGGCTGAAAGGAGCTTACCTGACCACAAGAGGTACAAAATGAGGAAATATAGATACAGTCAAATCCCATGATAATTACTTGATCCGAACAGACAAAATATATATGTAATAATAACACAAATTTGCTATATACAGTAAAAACAATATAGAATAAATATAATTGGGGACTTTGAAAAGTGTTGTTATATAGGGAAACTTGTTATAAAAAGATGCACTTTAGAGGGATTCAACTTCTTCTTCTTCTTCTTTCTGTCCTCATGTACCTTTCGGTGTTGAGGGGAGAGTGAGTGTACGGTCTTTTGCCCTTCTATTTGCCTCCTCTGCTGTTATATTTCCGAGTGTCTCTAATACACTATCTATCCACCTTTTTACGAGGGCGTCCAATAGGTCTCCTGTTTTCGTATTGTTTGTTAAGTGTTTTTTGGATAATACTTTGCTCTTTCTGTCTGGTTATGTAGCCGTAACAGTTAACTTGTTATTTCTGTATGTATTCTATTGTTGGTTTGATCCCTAATTGTTTCCTTAGTGCTTCATTCCTGATTTTTGTCTCTCAAGCTAACTCCAATCATACGTCTCACACATTTCATGAATTCAACTGAATAAGAAAAGAATGGGACTCATGCCTGTGACTGAAAGAAAATTACCACGAGAGGTACAAAATGTGAAAATATATAAGGAGAGAACAATGTTCTACCTTCTGTGTATCCATACTCAATGCTCTCAACCTGGCCACAGCATCATCCAGATAGTCTGGGAGAACCATATAATGACTGCACAAATATTGAATATTTCTGTCCAGATTCTCCATGGTCTGAAAATAAGCCAAAATTTATTTAGCCAGATTATTGATTCTTCTTTTTTCATTTGCCTAGAATGTGCTTATGTCTGAAGGTTTATCTCTTCTATAAATGTGAGTTTTTCTTTCTGTCTTATTTCGTGGGTCACCCGTGTGTTTCAGGGATGAGAAAGCAAAGAATAGCAACACTACTTACCTTTCAAGCATGTTGTAAGAGGCAACTAAGGAAGTTTTGGGGTAGAGTTGGTTGTACTATCCCATATAGGATCACAGTGACCCAGAAACCATGCCGGTCTAATATGTCAGGCTGAAAGGCACAGATATCACAGCTAATCTTTTGCCAGAGTGATGTAGTTTTTTTTAGTAGAAGTTGAAAATTTTGTAGAAAACGTTGATTACATAATCATGAGATTGCCAAACGTCATAAATACTTTAGCCTCATTGTCGATAACGAGTTGTATAGATTTGCAGTTGATCAGACAAAGTTGTATGTGATATAGTGCAAAGAACAAGCAAGGAAAGAAGAAACATGCTAAACATCTGTAACTGCCAGTGAAATAAAATATATTTTAATATTTATGATATGATGGGCATGTGTATTCTGCTTGAGTATAGTATGTATTGGAGTACAGATGACAGGTTCAATGTTTCGGGCATATCACCCTGTTTGGGAAAAAGGAGATTTGAGAATATATCTCAATATGTTTATCTCATTATGACTCCACTACACAGCACCCCCAAGGTAAAGAAAAAAAGATTTAAGCACATTATGTTGAGTTTGACAGCTATTTTTTAAAAACCAGATCACAATTAGAGTCACCGTTATTACCTGCCCCTTACTGTGAGTGTCTGTGACACTCGCCGAAGGTCGATTTTTTAAACTTGTGTCGTTGCGATCGATATGACATTTTGTGTGTGTGCCAGGTCTATTAAAAACCATGACCATTGCGTAGATCCATGGTCTAGCTTCCAGTTTTATGTTTCAATCACAGCGATCGGATGGAAGACTGATTTATTACGAATTTTGTTTAATCAGCGGAGTTTTAACCGATTTTCCAGTCGCCGCCGCTCGCTCTTTTTTACTTGTTTCGTTGTAACCGATATTACATTTTTAGTTTGCGCCAGGTATATTAAAAACCATGACCATTGCGTAAATCCGTGGTTTGGCTTCCTGTTTTATGTTCAATCGGAGAAATTGGACGTAAAACTGATTTATTACGATTTTTTTTTTAAATTAGCGAAGTATTAGACCTAGTTTTGGAAATGGAAGATATTATTCATATGTACACTGATGATGACAGCCGTAGTTGCGATGGAAATATGCATGATGTAAGTAATTTGCATATCAAATATAACGTAAAAGTGACAGTGTTGTCATATCTAACCTTGTTAGATAGGCCCAATGTTTCTGACAAAGAGATGGACATACGTGGTAGTAATTGTGACATCCCGAATTTCACCGTAGTGATGTAGTTTTTCAAGTAGAAGTTGATAATTTTGTACAAAATGTTGGATCTGTACATAACTTTGATGTGATTGCCACACATTATGAATACTTTAGCGTCATTGTCAATGATGACTTTATCAATTTGCAGCTGATCTGACAAATTTGTATGGAGCATAACGCACAGAACAAACAAGGAAAGAAGACACGTGCTGAACATCTGCAACTGCCATTGAAATAAAACGTTATTTTTAAAAATTCATATTATGATGGACCTGTGTATTCTGTTTGAGTATGGCATGTACTGGAGTACAGATGACGGTTTAAAAATTTTGGGCATATCACCCTGTTTGGGAAAAAGGAGATTTGAGAATACATCTCAATATTTTCGTCTCAATATGATTCCTCTACTCAACACCCGAAAGGTAAAAAAAATAATTTTCCCCACATTATGTCAAGTTTGACAGTTTATTATTAAAAACATATGTGTATTAAATTATCTTTGATATAAATTCTTTGAGAATATTCATTTTTCTGTTGATCTGCCAAGTCTGAGTGTGATATGATGAACAGTTTGAAAGAAAATGCATTTTTAACATCATCATATTGACAATTTGGAGGAGTTGTGCCACTTGTCTTAGTGATTGGGGAATTGACAATAGGAAAATCTCAGTGGTGAAAGAGTTAGCCAACCAAATGATCTCACACTGACTACACTTCTATTCACGTACACAGTATAATCATACATTACAGCAGCTATGTTAGACCTCCCTTCAAATTTCAACTGTTGCATATTGTCTATTGTCTTTCCCCAGGTGGTTTGTGATCCACTCTTGCTGTTAAGCGTAGGGGTGATTGGAGCTCGAGCTTGCGTTCTAAAGTCAGATGTGTGGCCTTGGCTGTGCTATGACCATGTCTGTACGGGATGTCCCTGATGTTTTCTATCCATCTTTTTCATGGTCTTCCTCTGGCTTTGTACCCTGATCTCATTTGGTTATATGCTTGTACGGGCAACTTTTCGTGATGAATTCTCATAATGTGGCCAAACCACTTGATCTGTTCTCTCTCTATGTAATCTGTACAAGATATTATACCTATTCTTTCCCTGATATATTCATTTCGCAATCTATCAAGCCTGGTGACCCCGGCAGCTTTCCTCAAGCATTTCATCTCACATGTCACTATCTTTCTGTAATGTGAAGATGAGAGAGACCAGGTTTGGCACTGGTAACACAGTGTTGGTAGGAATATACTGTAGATCATTTGTCTCTTAACTGTTGCATATCTATCACTAAATATCAACTTACCTGTTTGAATTCTGGAAAAGACTGTAAAAACTCTAAACACCTGAAACAAACAAGTAAATTATCAGACTGCACACCTGACACAGATACAATCAGTAACAAATCTCTCGTACACCCAGCATACAGGTCTCATCACGTGGCCCACCAGACAAACAACCGTGCAACAGTAAAAACTCATCATCATCATCAGCTGCCATGCCGGCTGGCATAGGCGATCATGACTCTCCACAGCTCTCTGTCTCCCATATTATGTATCAAGATTATTGTTGTTTCCCTGCCATGCCAAGTTGTCAAACTGTCTAATATTTTCTCACGTTGTCTCCCTCTGTCTCTGTTGCCTTCAATCTTGCCTGTTGTGACTATGTTCTCCAAACCTCCCCATCTCAGAAAGTGACCAAAAAATGAAGAATGTCTTTTTCTTATATTATTGATTAAGGTCTGTTTCACATTTGACTCTTTCAACACCTCCACATTAGTGTTTCTGGAAGTCCATGTTATTCTCAGCGTTAGTCATAAGGCGACACACAGAAGTAGACCTACAGTAAACATCTACTAGATGATATAATTATATAAAGTGTGACTTACCATTTGTGGAATTTCCACAGTACTCTATACAATTATGTTTGTATCCCCTCTGAGTTGGAGGTTTTTTCTCAAGGCTTTGCATACAGCTGAGTATTGTAGCCTCCTGGTATAAACTTTATGTGATAATAAAGATATAACTTATGATATAATAAAGCTATGGAAAAACCTCTCACTGCACAAAAGGATGCACACAAAAAATAATAATGCAGATTTGAACAAGGTCTGGTCAGGTGGCACCGACTCACCTTGCAACATGAGTCAACAAGTTTTCCGTCTTCGACCATCAAGAACTACTTGAAGACATCTCTCAAGCACTACGGCTTTGACCCAAGCTGTAGAGAAACCACAGCTTGACCACCCAGCTTAACATAGCCAGATGTATACAAGTATTAACAACTTTTAAAACAGTAGAACACTGCAGGTGATTTGAAAGACACAAAAAAACCAATTGAGAAATCAGACATCTTTCCCTCATTTCAAGACCTTCTTCGTACCTGTTCAGACTGCAACAGGTTGTTTTTTCGAAGCCCAGATTGGACTCATCCATCTGAGGACTCATAAATATAAAACCTAATGACTTTTTCAAATGCCGTTCTTATCTTCACTTGTGAAAGAAGTTCATCATCAAAAGATGACTGCTGTAGCTACTCTACACTATCATCTGTACCATGATCAATCCTGCTATTAACATTACAGTAATGTCTGCTGGGAACTGAAGTAATGTTAAGTTATTCATCCGGGTTTCGAATCTACGCATTATTCTTTGAAATAAAAATTACTCCTGTGGTTCACCCAGCCACCAGGAGGTAGGCACCAGGGCTCATGCTTTAGGAAAATCAAGGAATGGCACTATTACTGCTTATCAAGTGCAGTAGGTGGCACAAGTCAAACAGTTTCTGGTCAACCATTGACTAGGCAGCTGAGAACTTATGTGTCTAGTCAACCAGTGACTAAACAGCTGAGAACTTATGTTTCTGGTCAACCATTGACTAGCAAGCTGAGAACTTATGTTTCTGGTCAACCACTGACTAGACAGCTGAGAACTTATGTTTCTGGTCAACCACTGGCTAGACAGAACTTGGGTAACACTTCTTTGATGCTTGTTCATAACTTGACTTACTTTTACCTTCTATCAATCCTGCTGAAGACTCAAGTGTAGAATGATGGGAGGGAATCAACCCTCTTATAATCGTCCACATGCCAAAGCCTGTAAGAAAGTCATGGCACAGCCACCTCTAGAGTAGAACATTGTCTAGTTTGTGGCATTGTATCCTATAGTCAAATTGTGTCAGTCATCTGAAACTTGTCAATGCTCTTGAAATAACATTCCCAAGAATGCTAGAGAAACATCAACCAGCCAGGAGCAGAAAGTAAAACTCCTGTCTATTTGATGTGTTCTTTGAAGAATATTGTCCTAACTGTCACTCAGTAAGCCTCTTATTTATGTGCAAACTGTCCAGCCTCTTCCAGTGTCATGATTCAGATGGAGTTCGATGTTATGTGTCCATCATAGTATTACTGCCTCCTGTTCTCTTTACTGAAACCTTTCTCTCCATGATTAATAGTTATGATTTTGATTATTATTATTATGATAGTTTAAAATTATTATTTCAAACCCTTGCTCTGCCTCTTGTTCTCTTTCCTGGAATCTTTTCCTCCACGATTAATATTAAAACTCCACTACCTGGAAAAGGAGCAAGAATGACAATCTCATACTCCCTTAGAGTCCTATAATCATCATTATCAACTCTCTCATTGTCCTATATCACAGCATGAACACAACAGTAGATTTAGGTAGTTTCCTGTTGGTTTTAAGCTGCAATGGACTCCATCCATTCATGCCTAAATCATCCAGTAAAAGTTATGACAGACGTACAAACTACTTAATGATTCTAGCTATATTAACGAGACACATACATACTCCCTGACTGTAATCTTGTGTGTGTGAATATATTTTTCCCTCTGCTCCTTCAACTGGGGACCTTTCAACTGCAATAAGAAAGTATATTTTATGTAAGGTAAAGGTAAGTCCCATGGCATCTGCCGTCGGGGATGAAGATAACTCTTCATGTACTAAGCCGCAGCAACTATTAGGTGGGGTGGCCAGTTCCCTTCCTTGCTGTTTTTTTTTACCTTCCCTAACTCATGCGTCAGGTACTCATTTACAGCTGAGTCGACTGGAGGAGTGGTCGTGTCAAGTGAGAAATCACAACCCGGATTTTTTTTTAATGTCCGGACGTGGTTTCGAACCTGGCACGCTGTAACCAGATGATAGCAAGCAAGCTCACTATCCACTAGGCTACCGCGCTCCTCATATTTTATGTACTATCAGTAAAAACATGAAGAAAGTAGCCTTAAATCTAACACAAAATAATAAGCTAGCTACAAAACAAACATTCCATGACATGGTAGCCATTCATATATGGTAGCTATATATCTTCTTCTTCTTCAGTGTTCATTGTCAAACTCCCGCTGGATTTTTCTTGTAACAGAACAATGGGCGTACAAGATTTCCAGCTGGATGCCATTTTATTTGTGCCAATGGCCCAACACATCCGTCTTTGATTGTAGCCATATATCTAACATTCAATGATATTGTAGCCATATATCTAATATTTAATGATATTGTAGCCATATATCTAACATTTATGCTATGGCAACCATATATCTAACATTCTATGACACAGTAGCCATATATCTAACATTCAATGATATAGTAGCCATATATCTAACATTCATGCTATGGTAGCCATATATCTAACATTCATGCTATGGTAGTCATTCACATATGGTAGCCATATATCTAACATTCAATGATATTGTAGCCATATATCTAACATTCTATGACACAGTAGCCATATATCTAACATTCATGCTATGGTAGCCATATATCTAACACTCTATGATAGCCATATTAACATAATCAATAATTTAAGTATATCCTGTTTAAGACTATTATTGAACTTTAGGAGTCACTGATACATTCAATTGCATCACCACCTGTGCAATGTGGATCATTGTGCATCACCACCTGTGCAATGTGGATCATTGTGCATCACCACCTGTGCAATGTGGATCATTGTGCATCACCACCTGTGCAATGTGGATCATTGTGCATCACCACCTGTGCAATGTGGATCATTGTGCATCACCACCTGTGCAATGTGGATCATTGTGCATCACCAGCTTCTGAACCACGGGCAAGTTCTATGAATTGATGGCAAACTACGGTAAAACCGTGTACCATGTAGATAGCTTAAATTTGTTCCGGTATGTTTTTTTAATATGTATAAAATTAGTTGAATATGATTTATAGAGAGCCTACAACAGATGACAAATCAAGGTTTCAACCAAAAGTTCTTTATCAAGATATGAACATAGAAAGAGTTCTAGCTAGTTGGGTTTATGAGATTGGCCAACTAGTCATTTTATCCCAGAGTTGACTGCAACCACATCAAGAAACATCAATTATTGTTACCATAGACCTATTATTTGGTTATATGGGAGGTTAGGCTTTGGTAGCTCAGTTGTTAGTGAGCTGGTTTGTTAGGAAGGTGATCCATGGTTCAATTTCTAGTTCTTCTTCTTCTGCGTTCGTTCTCAAATTCCTGCAGGTTAGCAGGATGTAGTCTGGAGAACGGAATGCATTGTGTCATGGTTTACATCATTGCTGTGATATCTACGCCTTTCAGCCTGACACATCCGACTTCAGCATGGCTTTGGGTCACTGACCCTATATGAGATGGGACAGCCAACTCCATCCCATAACCTCCTTAGTCACCTTTTACGACATACAAGGAAGTTAAACAGTGTTGCTATTCTTTGCTCCACTTTCGGGCCCGGCACCACACAGGCGAATTTCTAGTTTAAATGGAAATATTTTTAAATCACCAATTACTGATAGGTCATCCCATGATAGGAAATCGGTATCAGATCTTCTGGGAAAGTAAAAGGTAACCATTCACCTAACACACACATTCACCTAACACACACATTCACCTAACATTCACCTAACACACACATTCACCTAACACACACATTCACCTAACACACACATTCACCTAACACACACATTCACCTAACATTCACCTAACACACACATTCACCTAACACACACATTCACCTAACACACACATTCACCTAACACACACATTCACCTAACACACACATTCACCTAACACACACATTCACCTAACACACACATTCACCTAACATTCACCTAACACACACATTCACCTAACACACACATTCACCTAACACACACATTCACTTAACATTCAATTAACACACACATTCACCTAACACACACATTCACCTAACATTCACCTAACACACACATTCACCTAACACACACATTCACCTAACACACACATTCACCTAACACACACATTCACCTAACACACACATTCACCTAACACACACATTCACCTAACACACACATTCACCTAACACACACATTCACCTAACATTCACCTAACACACACATTCACCTAACATTCAATTAACACACACATTCACCTAACATTCACATTCACCTAACACACATTCACCTAACACACATATTAACCTAACACACACATTCACCTAACACACACCTAACCCACATATGTGGCAGCTGTACAACTAACATAGAATATGGAGTAGCCACTTAAATGGCCTAGAAGTTGCCAAATAATAAAATATTGATAACTACCTGAAACTTTGGGTCCAATGGTTTCTCTAAAATGATAATCCTGTACTGTTGGTATTCCTGCAAGATAAGATTATTTAAATATCAGAAACAATTACTTAGCTCTCAACACTGTCTATGTATGGCGTATAGTAAACATTGACAATATACGAGGCGTGTTCAAATGAAAACGGGACTTGTGGATTTATTTAAAAAGTATCATACGCAATTTAATATTTTCAACGGAATTGAACAAAGCAACCACTTGTGAATAAGAATGCACCTGGGTTCATCAGAAAAAATCTCCGTATGCATTTAGGCAAGCATCCCACTGTTTAGGTAGACGTCGAATGCCGTCCGAGAAAAAGTTGCGTGGCTGTTCTCTGAACCATGTGGTCACCGCTGTCTTCACGTCTGCGTCGCTGTTGAATCGCTGTCCCTTTAGTGCTTTCTTCAACGGTCCGAACAAATGGAAATCACACGGGGATAAATCGGGACTATAGGCTGGGTGATGAAGAACTTCCCAATTCTTCTTTGCCAATGTTTCCTGCACAATTTTTGCGACGTGCGGACGAGCGTTGTCGTGGAGAAGAATCACACCTTGAGAAAGTCTGCCTGGTCGCTTAGCCTTGATGGCCTTATGCAGCTTGTCTAAAGTGTCTTTATAATGGGCGGCATTGATGTTGACACCAGGTTCCTTAAAATCAGTCAACAAAAGCCCTTCATGGTCAAAAAATGCAGTCACCATAACCTTCCCAGCAGAAACCTGTGTCTTGAATTTTTTGGGTTTTGGTGAACCTGGATGTTTCCATTGCATGCTGTCAATTTTGCTGCTCGGTTCATAGTGGTGGCACCACGATTCATCACCTGCCACAATGCTCAACAGAAATGCATCACCCTCTGCCCTGTAACGCATCAGGTGGTTCAAACTCCACCCCATCCGTTCTTCCTTATGGTGGTCAGTCAACATCCGTGGGACCCACTGTGAACACACCTTCCGATAGTTCAATTTCTTCCGAACAACCATGTGGGCTGTCCCAATTGACATATGGAATTCTTCTGCAAGCGAACGAATGCTCCGACGACGGTCAGTCAGTACTGCTTTATCAAGCACGGCTATGGCTTCTTCTGTTGCAACAATATGCGCCTGACCTGGCCATGCAAGATCTGCCGTTAACTCACGTCCGTCTTTAAACATACGCACCCACTCCATCACTCTGGTCCTCGACAAACATTTGTCACCATATGCTGCCTTCATTCTCCAATGAATGTCTACTGCTTGACATCCTTCAAATGAAAGAAACTGGATCACAGCACGCTGATTCACTTTGGACGGGTTCGGAATCACACCCGCCATATTGTTAACAGTCTTCTGCAGCACATATGCATGCTGGGAAGATGAACACGTGACCGTATGTAAATTATTGGATACTCATTACTAGTGCAAAATGTCATCAATATCAGTGCGCTCTATCACGCGTGGTGTAACAAGTCCCGTTTTCATTTGAACACGCCTCGTATATATTTATATATAGCCATATGTGCATATAGGTCAAAATGGCATAGAATAACAACTGTGTTTTTTCTTCTTACAGATAAGTCAAGTAAAAGAGAGGATTTGGACGTCGCTGAGTACAATTCTGCCCATCGAAAAGCTTCACTGGAATATTGGCACGAATGTGAAGGAGAAGAGGAGGACAGAACATTCAGGATCAATAACATTAAGGAATGGTACAGGCTTAATTTTTCTACATTCCTTCGAATGACTGAAGATAGAGATGTTTGGAGTGCTTTTTGTGCTGTCAAGTGTGGCACCCCTGCGACTCTGACAGGTTGTTATTATTATTGTTATTGTTATATTCATATCTATGTTCTTGTCATCTTTTAGAAAGTTTATTTAGCTGCTTCATGTGCTTAGGTAGAGTATTTTTTTATAGAATTAATCTGTCATTGCAAAGCTACAATGACCATTGCTTTATTTGTGTGCCATACGTGTTCAAGTATATCCCTCGGTTTCCAGTTCCAGTGTTATGGAGGGATTTTTTTTCTTTCTTGCTGAATCAAGAACTGGTTGATCATTAATTTAACACATTAATATCGTAAAAATGAAATATCTGTGTTACTGAAACGGATTCAAGGATTTCCATATTTACATCATGATTCATTCGACCGTATTTAATTTGACCACTGTGTTTAAAATCGGATATTGGAACATAAGAATGATGTTTCAAACAGGAAAAACTAGTCAAGTGTGCCGTGTACAAAATGTGATTACAACTTAGATATTATTAATAAACCAAAGGACATCAAACTAAACGACACCACTCTTGAAAAAGTCAACAACTTCACATACCTTGGCAGCAAGCTATCAACAACAGGAGATTATTCATCAACAGAAATATCACACCGTATTGCACTGGCTGCTAACTCATTCAATAAACTATCAAATATCTGGCATTTAAAAATACTAAGAAATAACACAAAACCCAAAATCTTCAACTCCTGCATAATTCCAACATTAACATATGGATGCGAAAGTTGGAAAGCAACATCAAACTTAGAACAAAGACTAAGTTTACAAAGACTAAGAACAAAGACTACCTTTGAAAATAAATGTCTTAGACGGCTACTGAACATACGTTGGTCAGACTTCAAATCAAACACAGTTGTCAGACAAGAATCAAAACAAGAATATGTATCAACCTATATTAGAAAGCGTCGCTGGAATTATATCGGACACGCACTACGAATGGATACTGAAAGACTCCCCTGTCAAGTTTTGATGTGCTCACCAAAGGGCAAGATAAAACAAGGAAGACAAAAAGAAACTTTACGTAGAACTATTACAAGGGAACGTTTCACCATCGGTATCAGAAACAATGAAGATCTAAAGCAAATTGCAATGACATGAGAGACATGGAAATCTATGACATCTGCCCTATATGCAGTCTTTGGCCCTAGAGGAATAACTAACTACCTAACTAATACCCCTCAGATGTATTTCTGCCCTTGCATAATGCTGACCTCCATGCACCTCAATCTTCAGTCTCATTTTCCCAATATTGTAGTCAAGAGAAAAGTCTTCATTGATGTCTGTAATATATTTTTATATCTTGGGAGTCGTCTGCCTCTAACTCTTTTCCCTCCTGAAAATTCACCAAACAACATCTGCTGTGGCGTCATACAAGAATCAAAATGGAGACATGGATTCATTCCTACTGGACAGTTACCTTATTGTAAGCCAATTCTTCAGAGAGTATCTTTACTGTCATTGTATCTTCACAATCTGGAAATAGGACATAAAACAACAGATGTCATCTATCTTTACAATTTGGAAATAGGACATACAACAACAGATGTATACAATTTACACATCAAATAATGTATGCGTTGTGAATACTGGATAATGTGAAATGCATGAAACTACACTAAATCAGGGTTCATGAATATTAAAGTTTAAACAATAAAAACTTATGACAGTCTGACACTGATACAACTATGGCAAGCCTGTAGGTTTGTGGTGGGGTGTTCATACAATCTGCCACAACAACAATCTATGACAATCAGACATGACTACAGGTTACAACAATCTAACACAACTATAATCTATGACAATCAGACATGATTACAGGTTACAACAATCTAACACAACTATAATCTATGACAATCAGACATGATTACAGGTTACAACAATCAATGACAATCAGACATGACTACAGGTTACAACAATCTGACACAACAACAATCTATGACAATCAGACATGATTACAGGTTACAACAATCTATGACAATCAGACATGATTACAGGTTACAACAATCTGACACAACAACAATCTATGACAATCAGACATGATTACAGGTTACAACAATCTATGACAATCAGACATGATTACAGGTTACAACAATCTGACACAACAACAATCTATGACAATTACACATGACTACAGGTTACAACAATCTGACACAACAACAATCTATGACAATCAGACATTATTACAGGTTACAACAATCTATGACAATCAGACATGATTACAGGTTACAACAATCTGACACAACAACAATCTATGACAATCAGACATGATTACAGGTTACAACAATCTATGACAATCCGACATGATTACAGGTTACAACAATCTGACACAACAACAATCTATGACAATTACACATGATTACAGGTTACAACAAACTGACACAACTATAATCAATGACAATCAGACATGATTACATGTTACAACAATCTAACACAACTATAATCTATGACAATCAGACATGATTACAGGTTACAACAATCTATGACAATCAGACATGAATACAGGTTACAACAATCTGACACAACAACAATCTATGACAATCAGACATGGCTACAACTTACAACTGATATATTAAGTTAAAGACTTAACTGCTACTTAAAAGTCAGATTTCACAACAGAACAGATCATATCCATAGCTAGTAGATGATTGTTTCTGGTGCACTTATTACAAGAAAAGGTTGTAAAGATTCAAGATTAAGGAAGATCAGCTTGTCATAGCTTACCCTGAAGAGTACTGAAGCACTGCCCATCATCTGACAAGGTGACTATCTTGCTTTTGGAGGAGTGTGTGGTCATGTACTGCCTGTAAATAGTTAGTGGCAACACTGACAACCAGATATTGTTGTTAAATTATGATAAACATGTCAGGTCAATAAAAAGATGAAAAAGAATTGTTTTTTCATAACTTCTGTGATATGTGCCTTTCGGCCTGACATATCAAACCACAGCATAACTCCTGGGTATATTTGATCCTATATGGAATGTGACAGCCAGCCCCACACCTAACCTCCTTTGTCTTCTCTTAAGATAAGCATGGAAGGTAAACAGTGTTGCTATTCATTTCTCCCCAATCAGTCCCCCAACAACACACAGGTGTTTCTGGGGATCGACACAAACAGAAATAGTACTTCACTAAATGTAAATAGGGCCTACTGAAGGTCAGTACAAGACTGAAACATGAATCAGTCAATCAAGTGTCATGCCGAGTGGCGTAGGTGATCATGCTTCTCCACAACTCTATGTTTCTTGTGTTGTTAATAAATTCAGTTTGTGATTTCTTTTTGTGCCAGTGACAACCCATCCATAAATTTTTCTCTTTGTCTTCTTCTGTCTCTTTTCTCGTTGATCTTTCTGGTGATTACTAAATATTCAGGTTGTGTTTTTCTCATCACATGCCCTAAAAATCTTGATTGTCTGTTTCTAATAAGCCTAAATACCCTAACCCTAACCCATCAGGGTCATAGGTCTACCACATTGGATGCATCAATACACAGAGTCCTTCAACTTCTATCTTCAGTGATGCAAGTAAGTGAGGAAACATCTTGACCTATTCAGTCCTTGATGTTGTCTGTCCATGCATTTCTTTGTTTTCCTCTACTTCTTCCGCCCTCGACTGTTCTCTGTAGTATTGTTTTATATACACCTGAATACATTCTATACAAGATATAGAAAATATGTACAAACTGACCAGTGTAAATAGCACATGATAGTTGATAGCTTACCCTTTAAAGTACGGAGATGACCGCAGTATATGTGACTCTGAGAGAAAATATAAAAACTGATATAATTAGTCCCAAATTGATCTACACTTAGTCACAAATTGATCTACAATTAGTCACAAATTGATCTATTCACAAATTGATCTACAATTAGTCACAAATTGATCTACAATTAGTCACAAATTGATCTATTCACAAATTGATCTACAATTAGTCACAAATTGATCTACAATTAGTCACAAATTGATCTACAATTAGTCACAAATTGATCTACAATTAGTCACAATTTGATCTCAAACCAGAAATATCAAATAATCAACAAATCAATATAATTGGTTATTGCCGATGAACTGACATCATAGCACTCTGGGCAAACTCATCAGTTGATTAATGGTAATGCATAATTAAAAATGAGAATTATAAAATGCTACATCTATTCCATATTAATGTATGGCTCAGAAACATGGACACTAAATAAACAATTAGAAGACAAAATTGATGCCTTTGAGATGTGGGTATATAGAAGAATAGGGAGAACATCATGGAAAGAGAAGAAAACAAATAAAGAGGTGCTAAAAACACTTAATATGAAGAAAGAACTACTAAGAGAAATAAAGATCAGGCAAATAAAATACTTTGGACACATTAAAAGACATGACACCCTATTGAAGACCTTACTTGAAGGTAAAGTCAAAGGGAAGCGAGCAAGAGGTAGGCAGAGATACAAGTGGGAGAGTAACATTACACGATGGACAGGTTACAGTCTAGCAGAGTGCACCACCAAGACAAGAGACAGGAGATGTTGGAGATACGTTGCAGCCAACCTTCGTTGCAGAGACGGCACTTGATGATGATGATACTGATGGTTCCTGTGGTCGACTGGTTAAACATTTGTTTAATTCCTCGCTGCAGGTGTCCTTTTTCTACTGTATGTATGGCCTTTTGTGTCTTGCAGACGGTTATTTACAATAAGAAGAAGCAATCTGTTGAATAGTTCCTTATGAATGGGGGACTTTTCAAGCGATCATATCACAGCAATGGAAGATTTTTGTTTATGTCTTTCTATTTTCTCTTCCCTATCATTAAAGATATTCTGAACAATGCTGCTTCCGCACACAGGTTCTGCCTCCGAACATCCAAAGTTTATGCCTTGTTTTCCCAGTTTTTGGATATACAAATATCACCTCAAGAGTAAAGATTAAGTTAATTGAGTTATGAACCAGCATCACAGCACATGGTTCTTCCATGCTTAGCCAGTAGCTGATCAGAACTTGCTTGACTAGTATCATTTGCTCTACCCGTGTGGCAACCGGATCCCGAGCTTCTAGTTCAGGGTTTATTCAAAGAATAGGAATGCTGTCTTCTTTCCAAGCATATCGTAGGAGACAACTAAGGAAAGTTGGATGATATGCTTACAATCTGTCACTTGTGAAAAAATATCATCCATGTCACATCTTGTCTCAATTTCTTACTGTAATCATCGTCACATCTTGTCTCAATTTCTTACTGTGGCCTACTATCAAATAATTACCATAGATGATAAAGAGATACAAGCCAGTAGACATTGCACCTTCGCCCTTTTGTATTAGGCTTGTAGGTAATGGGGAATGCTAGATTTGTGATTACTGCTTCGTCCTTTTGTATTAGACTTGTAGGTAATGGGGAATGCTAGATTTGTGATTACTGCTGATGGGTCAACAAAACTGACAGACAAATGGATGGCCTAAGTGTGTGCTGTACTCCTGGCAGGATACTGGTGCACTCGAATGCCTCCCTTCGAGGACTAAACATGCATCCATAAACCCCCTTACACATCCATGCCTTACATGAGTCAAGATTCTCAGTTACATAACTAAGAAGAACCTTTGCTTTTGTCAGAGAGGCTATGGACTGTCAATTACAACCTGCTCACGGCTACAATAATTATTTCATCATCATCATTTGCTCAGTGGCATTGCAAAATTCCTCAATCTTCCAAAACCCTGAGCCCTGGTACCCATTTACGCAAGCGATTTTATAGATACTCAATCCGCCATCTGATAAGTGTACACAACAACAATTTTAGATGGTATGTCCCTGAACACCAAAGTGAAGAGATGTTGATTTTAACAAGCTGTTCATGAAAAACATTTTTTACAGTTGCATATGATATGTCTGGTGCTAAACATAAAAATATATGGAGAGATACTACAACAAATATATCTTTACTAATAACCTGGACATATAACCACAAATGATGGTAGATGTGAAACAGAAGTTAAAAGGAGAATAGAAATGGCTAAAAGTACCTTCAATGACATGAGGAAAATATTAGCATCTAAACAAATTACAAAGATGCTAAAAATGAGAATTATAAAATGCTACATCTATTTTATCTTAATGTATGGCTCAGAAACATGAACACTTAACAAACAACTAGAATATAGTATTGATGCTTTTGAGATGTGAATATATAGAAGAATAGGGAGAACTTCATGGAAAGAGAAAAAAGTTAACAAAGAGATTCTAACAACATTTTGTATTAAAAAAAATAACTATTAAAGGAAGTAAATATCAAAGTATTTTGGGCATATTAAAGACCTTGTTGAAGATCTTACTTGTTGGTAAAGTTGAGGGGAGGTGAGCAAGAGGTAGGCAGAGATAGAAGTGGAAGAGAAATATCACGAGATAGACAGTTTACAGTCCAGCAGAGTGCACCACCAAAGCAAGAGAAGAGCATGTTGAAGGTCCGTTGCAGCCAATCTTCATTGCGGAAACAGCACTTAATGATGATGGCGTCTGGAGGTAATGAGGTAATGTTTTGACTAACCCACAAAATCTGTACTGATTCCATCTGCATTGAACGTTCCATCCTGTGGTATACAGAGAATGTAACAGTTTTTCTGGGCCCTCTCGTACAGATCAATGTATTTGCTCTGAAAGAAAAATAATGAAACCTGGATAAGCACAAAAACATCTTGTCTTGAAATTAATAAAAATAACAACAGTTCAGATCATATGTCCACTTCACTTCAAATGTTAGTTGTGACATATCAGTAAAAAAACATTTTCAACATCTTGTTTTAATTCTTGTATAGGACAATCTTCATCACAGTGCAGGCAACATTCCCATGAATAAAACAAAATGTTAGTCCCTCTTTAGAAAAGTCCCTTCATGTCACTCATAAGGTATGATTGTATGTGTGTTTGTGCATGTGAGACTAGACTACACCAAGTTCATAGTTAGAGATTGTATGTGTGTTTGTGCATGTGAGACTAGACTACACCAAGTTCATAGAGATAAAATGGGGATGATAAAGACAAATATTTTACAGGGTACATCATGGTGACTTCCAATACGATAACACTAACAGCTGTTGATTTGGTATGGCCTAATGACAATGTTAGGCATATAACTAACTGGACAACAGCTGAAGATAATAACAAATGAGTCAAATGACTAGCAACAAAATTGAAAATGAAAAACGAATCATAGGCTAGGGGCCTATAGTTAATTTTAATAGACTGATAAGACTGGTTATAGTAGGCCTTCTCGTGGTAAGAATAGGCTCACTCAATGGAAATGGTACGAACTCAACTAGGTATAACTGAATTAATATTAAATACATCCTTATATCTACAAATCATTTATTAATACATTATTAAAGTCCTTTGAATATTTATAGGTCTACTATAATAGTTTAAGTTATATTACTATTTGTTGACATTAGTATAAGTATAGTATAGTCACTAATACGAAAAGAGTTTTACTACTACTACTGTTACTGTTAGTAATTTAATGGATATGGCAATGTCAATAACCACCTATGATGAATATATATATATATATTGTTACATTTTTAAACAAATATCACTAAAACTAACCTGTAGTGCTATATAAAATGGATTTATTTCTAGTTCATCAATATCATTGGCCATGCTGTTTTTAGCGACCAAACATTGTCACTTTAAACGAGATCTTGGACAAAAGTCAATAAATGCAGAAGGGATCCAGCGTCTGCTGATAGTCACACCAAGGGTAAAGTGGGCGTAACTATCGTACGCACGAATACGGAACGGAGTACATTACCGTATGAAAACCGATGCATTTAAGCATATAAGCCGAGTATGGTCTATCTATATATCTCTATGTCATTTCTACTTGTGTCCTTAAAAGTCGGATATGATACTGTTCAGTTAATGACAAAGTTATCCAAAGCCTTTTGCCAATGTTTAAGGGAAACTGAAATTATGTTTAAAAACATATTGACTGCAACAAAAACTTGCGCCTCCTTGAAAATGAACGCTCTTTTACGTATGCGTGTGTATGCGATCAAATTCAAAATATTGGCATCTAAACAAATTACAAATATGTTATAAAAATGCTACATCTATTATATCATATTATTTATTATATGCTACATCTATGGCTCAGAAACATGGACAATGAAGACAATTAGAAGACATAATTACTCCATTAATGCCATTGATATGTTGATAGGCCTATATAGAAGGATAGGGAGAACTTCGTGGAAAGAGACTAAAACGAACAAAGAGATGCCAAGAACACTTCGTATGAAAACAGAACTATTAAAAGAAATAAAGATCAAACAAATATAGTAGTTTAGACATATTAAAAAACATGACACCTTGTTGAAGACCTTACTTTTAAGGGTTAAGTCGAGGGGAGAATAGCAAGAGGTAGGCAGAGATACAAGTGAAAGACAAACATCACAAAATGGACAGATTACAGTTTAAAAGTGTCCCACAACGGCAAGAGATGGGTTGGAAGCCTGTTGCAGCGAACGTTCGTTGCGGAGATGGAACGTAATTAATGAATTAAGCGATCATAATTCATTCTGATAGTTTTGTTTTAAATACAGACTTTAACATGCCATTTGTGGCTCTCTTATTCCGGGTGAGTCATTCAATATGTGTAATAGTGCAAGCTGTGATAGTTCAATGTTTGAATAAGGAAAGGCAGCAATGATGGACAAATACATATTAGAAAGGAGAATGCAGGGAAAAACTTTACCATCGAAAAGACAGATGATGACAGCTCTCAGTGATATTGACATCAGCTGATATGATTTGAGAACCAGGTAGTTTTGGGGACAGCTTATAATAAAAGAATGTGTCCATAGCCTATGCACAATGAAAGTCTGAAACTTAATTGTATGGCTTTATTTTGTAAATGTTTTTGCTGCGTTTATTCTCACACTCCCGTTGGATCTTTTTGATAGCAGGAAAATTTACATATTATAATTCCAGATGTAGTCCAGAGAACGCAGATGTGTTGTTTAGCCATTTTATTTGCACCAACGGTCCAACAGATCCGACATCGGTGATGCAATTACATTCAAACCATTAAAATAAATAATTCCATGGCATCAACAAAGTATTATTGACCAGTATTATCTCTTGAAGCTACGGAGTTACGTGCTATGAGTGGTACTCTCAGCAAGAGGTGTGCCGTTTTTTTAGAGGAACGGATTGCGTATGTGGTAACCTGTGTACAATTAAGCCAATTCTCTACACCTTTAGCAGTAAAAAGTGTGCATCGTATAGAAGTAATTTATATTTTGAACCGACCGTTATATATATATATGTATATACTCTAAGCTATATACTTCAGACATCCCCATAGGAGATCTCCTTTCGCAGAGATGGCGGATGGTGTGTATGCAGATCCTTCTTGTGGCCCGTTGATTGTATATTCCTGATTCTACCCCTTAATCTCCCCCTTCAAACACTATTCCAGACTCATTCAATCTTCTAACAACAGTTTGCTCCACCATGGTGCCTTCATCTAATAGACGAATATATAGGGAATTAAAATTCCCTCACCCCCTTATCCATTGTTCCTGACACCTGTGTTACTAAAGCCACTCTATCGACTGTTTCCGTAAACTCCAGCATGGCAAACGCAATATATCCATGCAAATTCATTTGAGGTATGATACCCAGTATGCTCCATCTACTCATGACATAGCAATCCATTCTGATTGTTGATGATCATGGATAGAGAGTCCAACACAATAACGGTCATGACTACCACTGTTTTCATGACACATTTTAGAACAGCCGTAATGGTCTCGTTCGAACATTAATCGATTACTGGTACGTGACACAGAGGCAGTAGAAAAACGATGTCGGGAGAAGAATTCGCCTATTGGCTGATTGATGTGAAATGAGTGACATCGCCCCGATCACGGAGATGGTGAAAGAATCTAGGCTGGTCGTTTAATCTGAAATAATTGTCATATCTTTTTTTTAAGTGCGTGATCAGTAATGTAATGGAAAAAGTGAGGACAGTGTAACCTTTCAGGAGAGTGATGATGACGATGTTAGCTTCGAAGAGAATGATGTAACTCCGATATTTAGTCCTACATTATAAAAGATGAATTCCGTAAACAGTATTTAAATTAATACACTAATTCTAGTTTCAAATGATGTATGTGGCTTGTGGGTAGAAATATGCGTGTAATACAAGAATCGCAGAAATGTAGCTGTAAGTCATTTTGGTTTTGTTATATTGACTGTGTCGTTCTTGAAAAAATGACGCGTTATATTTATATAAGCCGAACCGAACTCTGAGTGATCAAACATCCACAATTTATCAGCGTATATACGGTAATATATGTTATTTAAAACTGTGATTCTAGGTTGCAGTTTTGTGGTTTGATTTAATGGTTAATTTGAGCTTATAGAAAACAATTAAATGTTATCTGAATCATAATCTTGGTTTTTTGTAACGAAGTAATATGACAATATTTTAATAATAACGACAATATAACATATTTACCTTTCATAGTAATATAACTATAACTCTTTTTTATAATATCGCGTGTAATAAAGTAATGGATTTAGAACTATGAGAAATAACTCTTAAAAAATAACTATGTGCTTTTGATCAGTGTTATTTCCCTTTACTCTGTAAAATATTTTACGGGGAACTTGTAAATAAACGTGTTCCTCATTTAAAAAAAAGACTAATCCTATAGATAGATCACAACCGATGGCTCACTTGTTAGTGCACTGTATCGTTTGAACAAGTCTAATCGTTAGGCTCGAGTTTCAGCCACAATCCACTTTCACTCAGGAATTATTGATTTATTATATCTATAAACAGGTAATCCGTTGTGGTTGTACTGGTACAACATTGGATGCTTCAACACACAGATTCAATACCGTACTGGTACATCATTGGATGCATGAACACACAGAGTCAGCACACAGCATCACACTGGTGTCTGTGCAGTAGTAAGGAAAACTTCCTCGGGAAAACCCACGAGATGATGGATTTCTTCTGCTGTCGACTATACTCCGACAGGGTCCTTCAGTCTGCCCTGTCTCGGGTGTGCAACCTCTCCCGCCAGGATACCCTCTCGAAAACTTGGAGGTCTTCTCCCTCTGACAGGGTCAAACTTGTTCTCACTTTCCACCCGCATAGCGCTGCTGTTTGTAATGTTCTACTCCGACACCTTCCTCTTCTCCAGTCGGATCCCGAGACGTGTGAAGTGTTCTGCGCCCCCCCCCCCTCTGGTTGCGTACAGACGGGACAAGACCTTAAGTATTTATTGGTCCGGATTTATCTAGGCTTGACGTCCCCAATCATGCTGGTACTATCAGCTGCAAATCTCCTAGATGCTACACCTGTCCGTATGTTACCCAGACCTCGGTCCAACACATTTCCCACGGCCATCTTTACCACTGGGGATAGTTTCTCGTGAGTGTCCCGTAACGTCATCTATGCCATCATCTGCAAGCACTGCACCATGACCTGCATAAGTGAGACTGGTAGGAGGCTTGCTGACTGGTTCTGCGAACGCCTACACATCATCAAACATCATTTGGGTTATCCTATCGACGTCCACTTCATTGATACGGGCCATCGAGACACCCATGATATTCAGGGGACGGCCATTAAAGTGTGCTTCTCCGACGACCGGACCCAAATCGCACTTGAGAACCGATGGATATCCCTAGCTCCATATATCTAGATGTGCAAGGAAAACAAATTGATAGACTTCAGAATTTCTCAGGGCACCCCAGTCTAACTATGAACCTGTCACTACAACAAGATTAATGAATTTCACAAACGAAACACCCGATGTCCAACTCAAAAAACATGTACTAGAGAAAGTTACTACTTGCAGAGAGCAAGCTATCACAAGATACAGCGTGGTAGTCTAGTTGATAGTATCCTTGCTTGCTATCACCGGGTTACAGCGTGCCAGGTTCGAAACCACGTCCGTACAAAAAAATCCGGGTTGTGATTTCTCGCTTGATATGACCCCTCCTCCAGTCGACTCAACTGCAAATAAGTACCTGGCGCATGAGTTAGGGGAAGTAAAATCAGCAAGGGAGGGAACTAGTCACCCCCACTTAAGAGTTGCTGCCGTTTAGTACACGAAGAGTTAACTTCATCCTCGACGGCAGATTGCTGCCATGGGACTTACCTCTTTTTGCGCATCATAAGATATAAGAAAACATATATCGGTACAATACAAGAATCAGTAGACAAATCACGTGACAACATGCCAACTTTTACAATTTCATATGCTATTGCACTATCTCGGAAACTTAAAAAGTCGTAACTTAAGATACCTATCTAGCATTTTGCGCGCAATGAACTGGTCATCCACCCCCACTCAGTGTGCAGCTCGCATGTCGAGTGGTCACGAAATCTCATCGCGCAACGTGTCGAATATTGGATGCGTCGGCATATGCGTCTTTATCGGAATTTCGTTCCGTTTAATTATGTTAGCTAACTGTTCCGTAAAAACCTGTCCACTGATTCTTGTATTGTACCCAAATATCAACCCCCGTAGCTCTGCCAGCAGGGAAATTTAACGTGATTGCAAATATAATCGCTCACTGCAATTTACCCAACTTACAAAAGTTTTATGATTGGCTTTCAGTAACAATATTGATAATAACATAGATAAGCAAATCTTTAAGTTCAATAATCATCCCAACATTGTGCTATCAATGTCAGAAATGGACATTAACAAAAGAACAAAAGAGAAAGCTAATTACCTGTGAAATGAGATATCTAAGAAAAAACAGTAAAAAGAACAAGAAGAGATCACGTGATGAATAAAGAGATTACAAGAAATACTGGGGAAAAATCTGTGGTCAAATATATTGGAAAACGGAGATTAAAATGGTTCAGTCATTAAATGAGAATGACCTTTATTATTCAGCGGCAAGAGCATACTACATGAAAGTGGATACCGGGAAAGACAAAGAAGATGGTGTAGCGAAGGAACCCCTTAACTGCGGAGGTATCCTTAAGGATGCGATGAGGGGGTTGCCAACTTTTTGCTGAGATCTTCTTCTTCTTAGTTTCTCATGAAAACAATTCATCTGGATGCTTTATTATAAGCATGCAGGCGGATTTTTTCCATGGGAAGCTAAGAAGAGGAGATCTCAGAAAAATGGCGGTGGTTTTTCATCATATCCTTAAGAATACCTCCGTAGCTAAGGTGTTACCAACATTCTGAGACATCACAATATTACTGCATATGAAGAAACCAAGCATGACATAGCCCGGAAACTGAATTCAATTCTGCGACACTTTACAACAAAAGCAGGGAAAAGACAATAGAGATCAAACAATATCTGACTTTAAAGGGAAATAACCGTTACAGTTGTGAACACAAAATGACGAAGATATATAGACCTAGGCCTATAAGTCGAAATGGCTGAAAGAAGACATTTATAAGTCGAAATGATATGTCGTTTAAAATAAAAAGACTACACCGTGTAATATATGGTTAAAGATTTGGAACGGAAAACCCGGATATTCAGGTACACCAGATAAACTAGTCGAACAGGAATAAAAACAGGGGCTTCTCAATGTAAAACTGGAAGTCGAGTACAGTAGGCAGGCCTCATTGATTAATGTATTCGTTGAGAAGAAACGTATCAATGATGAGTGTATTACTTTATTATTTTTATTTGTCCGACTCTGTGACCAAGAAGCATATGGTTACTGGTCTGCATCAAACAGTTGGGCAGTTGCACAGTTCAGAAAACATTGACGAGCTACTGAAGTAAATAGCGCCCCCCCCCCCATCCTTAATGCCAATAAATAGGTATATCAGTACAAAAACTGCTGGAGTTGATCTCAACAAAATCTAAAATGATTGCAATCAATGTCTTCCATATTTTGCTGTATATTATATATAGGCGTGAAAATCGACGGTAAAGGTACAGGAAATACGTTTGTTTGTTTGTTAGTTGGTGGATTTGTCTGTCTTGAGTCAAACACGCCCCCTTTCAACCGTGGAATAGTTTTCATTTAGTTAAATCGGGCGTATATTGTGGCCCAATGGCCTAGGTTGTCCTGTTAGGGACTGGTGATTTGACCTGGGGTCTGGTCTGCGTGTCCTTATAGGACAAAAAAATATTGGGGGATTGGGATGTAGTCCTAAGAAGGACTTGTTTGTTGTACTTGGTGCGTTTGGTGTTAGGCTCGTGGGTCTTGATTCTCCTCCTGGAAATAGATGGTTGTGGGTCTTCTGTTGGCATCCAAAGGTGTGGATGGTCTTGTAGACTCTGTGGAGGAATTTTTTTTTCTTTTTCCTTTTTTAATATATTTTTTAATTTAAAAAAAAAATTCAATAAATGTAAAAGACTGAAGTAGTGTTTTAATTTACAATTACAGGAAATACGACAATAATCAAAATTGTAACGAATGAAGGCCTGTTTACTTTCTGTACAGAGATCTATACTAGAGCACGGTCATGGTGCATACCTATATGCTTTTACTTTTCATTCTTTCCCCCCCCCCCGGCCATAGTTTTTTGTCTGAATTCAAACGAGCAACACCTGTCACTAACAACCAAGTGAAATTGTCACTTAAAGCAGTAATGAATATTTCCATTGATCTCGTTAGAACAAATTGATCAATTACTCGTAGACGAGCAGTTTCTCCACGAAATAAAAATTGAATCTTAAAGCGATCGAAATATTTCTTGCTCAATATATATATATATATATATATATATATATATATATATATATATATATATATATATATATATATATATATATATATATATATATATATATATATATATATATATATATATATATATATATAGAGAGAGAGAGAGAGAGAGAGAGAGCCGGCTCAAGATTTCCTAAACAAACATCGTAACATAATCTAAGTTACAGCCAATCTCCGATAACCAGCTATGAATACGATACTCCAACAAATTATATATAGGGTCTACCATACTCCACGTTCTAGGTCTTAACCCTCAAGACTGCCAATAAATATTAATATTGAGGGTCACCTTCTGGGGCCACTAAGGAGGGCCACCTTCTGACTATAAACACGTCTAGTGGGCACTCAAGTCAGGAAATACACGCACTCTTGTTACAAAAGTCCAACAGTCACGACCACGGACCGTGTATATAAGCTAGACAGTTTTGTTTCACAGACATTGACTCTTGCTTGTCCAAGTCTGAACTGTCTGCACGACATCACCAAAACCGAACATCATGAACGCTAAACTCATCGTCTGCTGCATCATTGGGATGATCGCCATACAGTTGTCGTTGGCTGTCCGTAAGTTCATGAAATCAAACACCCAATATGTAGATATGATGTTTTTGTCCATTGATTGTGTCCAGACATCTAATGTTATGTTATGTTATGTTCCTCCAGGGTCATAGGCGGAGCATAGGGCAGAAACCACAGCTTTCTATTTCTGTCTTTGTGTTGCCATGTCTTTCAGTTCTTGGGTGTTGTTTAGATTCATTGACATGCCTTCTCTATTAATGGTTCTTCGTAGAGTTTCTCTAGGTCTCCCTCTTCTTCAGACATCTACTATGGAGATAAAATGGATATTCTTGTCTTTTGTTGACTAAATTGTAAATCTCTCAAATCAATATTTCCACTAACTTATGCATTTCAAATGATCATATCGACAATTCAGTGTTTCCACTAATTTATATATCAATCAAGACACTGCATGAACGAACTTGTATATCTACCAATCAATGTAGCAACTAGCTTGTGTATCAATCAAATCAATGTAGCAACTAGATTGTGTATCTTTCATATCAATGTAGCAACTAGATTGTGTATCTATCAAATCAGTATAGCAACTAGATTGTGTATCTATCAATCAATGTATTTACTAACTTGTGTATCTTGCAAGTCAATTTATTGACTATCGTGTGTATCTATCAAATTAAAATATTGACTAGCTTGCATAACTATAAAACATCAACTAACTTGTGTATCTATCAAATTAAAATATTGATTAGCTTGTGTAACTATAAAACATCAACTAACTTGTGTATCTATCAAATTAAAATATTGATTAGCTTGTGTAACTATAAAACATCAACTAACTTGTGTATCTATCAAATTAAAATATTGATTAGCTTGTGTAACTATAAAACATCAACTAACTTGTGTATCTATCAAATTAAAATATTGATTAGCTTATGTAACTATAAAACAATGCATCAACTAACTTGTGCATCTATCAAATTAAAATATTGATTAGCTTGTGTAACTATAAAACATCAACTAACTTGTGTATCTATCAAATTAAAATATTGATTAGCTTGTGTAACTATAAAACATCAACTAACTTGTGTATCTATCAAATTAAAATATTGATTAGCTTGTGTAACTATAAAACATCAACTAACTTGTGTATCTATCAAATTAAAATATTTATTAGCTTGTGTAACTATAAAACAATGCATCAACTAACATGTGTATCTATCAAATTAAAATATTGATTAGCTTGTGTAACTATAAAATATCAACTAACTTGTGTATCTATAAAATTAAAATATTGATTAGCTTGTGTAACTATAAAACATCAACTAACTTGTGTATCTATCAAATTAAAATATTTATTAGCTTGTGTAACTATAAAACAATGCATCAACTAACTTGTGTATCTATCAAATTAAAATATTGATTAGCTTGTGTAACTATAAAATATCAACTAACTTGTGTATCTATCAAATTAAAATATTGATTAGCTTGTGTAACTATAAAACATCAACTAACTTGTGTATCTATCAAATTAAAATATTGATTAGCTTGTGTAACTATAAAACATCAACTAACTTGTGTATCTATCAAATTAAAATATTTATTAGCTTGTGTAACTATAAAACATCAACTAACTTGTGTATCTATCAAATTAAAATATTGATTAGCTTATGTAACTATAAAACAATGCATCAACTAACTTGTGCATCTATCAAATTAAAATATTGATTAGCTTGTGTAACTATAAAACATCAACTAACTTGTGTATCTATCAAATTAAAATATTTATTAGCTTGTGTAACTATAAAACATCAACTAACTTGTGTATCTATCAAATTAAAATATTTATTAGCTTGTGTAACTATAAAACATCAACTAACTTGTGTATCTATCAAATTAAAATATTTATTAGCTTGTGTAACTATAAAACAATGCATCAACTAACATGTGTATCTATCAAATTAAAATATTGATTAGCTTGTGTAACTATAAAATATCAACTAACTTGTGTATCTATAAAATTAAAATATTGATTAGCTTGTGTAACTATAAAACATCAACTAACTTGTGTATCTATCAAATTAAAATATTTATTAGCTTGTGTAACTATAAAACAATGCATCAACTAACTTGTGTATCTATCAAATTAAAATATTGATTAGCTTGTGTAACTATAAAATATCAACTAACTTGTGTATCTATAAAATTAAAATATTGATTAGCTTGTGTAACTATAAAACATCAACTAACTTGTGTATCTATCAAATTAAAATATTGATTAGCTTGTGTAACTATAAAATATCAACTAACTTGTGTATCTATAAAATTAAAATATTGATTAGCTTGTGTAACTATAAAATATCAACTAACTTGTGTATCTATAAAATTAAAATATTGATTAGCTTGTGTAACTATAAAACATCAACTAACTTGTGCATCTATCAAATTAAAATATTGATTAGCTTGTGTAACTATAAAACATCAACTAACTTGTTATCTATCAAGACATGACACCGCAGATATTGTGATTTCCTCTTTTGTTATTTTTTAAATGTTTCACGTGCGCTGATTAGAAAGTAAGTTTGTGCTGACGCAAAAATCACATTCCCAAATAACTCTTCGGGTGGTATTTTAAAGCATCATTTTAGGTCATCAGCTCCGGATTTAGTGCGTGGAGTGTCAAATACAATGTGTGACACCTTATGACGACGAGCATGGCCGCGCACCCACGCAGCTTAGATGGAATTTAGAGGCAATGGATTAAAACGATTATCTGAGGACAACGGAATGACTTAGTGACAGCATCAAGTTTTTCTTAATGGACGAGATTTTTTTAATTGATGACAACGGGGAAATGTTCCTTGTTGAAAATTTCACCCAAATGGAATATGGATTTCAGAAATAATTTAATAGGCACAAAATGGCTTAAACGGATTGAGAAAGAAAAGGAACGACAGATGCGTAGTGTTAAAGTATTTAAAAACTAGTTCAAGTAAGTTTGTTGATATGTTTTCAGTAGGGGAGAGGTTTTACCAACAAAAATAAGGCATTTGTCCTTTTTTTAAATGTAATTCCATCTTTTTTGAAGAGAAATTTGATCTAACTGTGAAAAATCGCTGAGATATGGTTTTGTTTCGTTAAATATCTAATACTAAAAGTCAAGATATTATTTTTTATAAGCTTGTTTTCAATGAAATTCTTTCAGTAGATTGTATGTATGCTTATCGTCCCCATCGCGCGCTGGTTTTGTGTGTGTTGTTAATGTTTCCAAAATCCCTCTCTCTTGTTTCTCTGCTCGTCTCA